>VZTF01007066.1:53927-168720 GCA_013397755.1 Cnemophilus loriae | reverse complement strand
TTTTTTTTTTTTTTTGTGAATAACACTAAAGAGCGTTCCCATTCCCTTTTAAGGAAGTTTGGGAGGGTAAAATCGGGCATCAAGTGTGCAAAGAATGGAAAATACAGATAAGTTCCAGTTACCTGCTGAATCAACAATCTGTGACCACTGGAGTAATATGTGAAGAACTGCAGGTAGTAATGATGTAATAAAAATTTCACTGGATTGAACGAAAAATTATACAAATACTGAGCAAACCAGAACAGTTACTGTGGGTAATACCTTGCAGTACAGCTGAAATGACTGAACTGCATCTCTAGGGTTATTTGCAAAACACTTTCCTCCATCCCCTCCTGCTTCCATCCCAACCAGTATAGACATTTCACATCTCAAAGATGGAGTTGTCTGACCATGGACAACCTTATTTTCTACAATGCTGTATGTACAGCATGTCAGCCAACAGAGGATCTTTTCTTGCCTGTAAGGCTAAAGTAGGACCATGCCACAAATAAACAACATAACCTGCAACAAATCAATGTAAACAAGAAAAAAAAAAGGAAAAAAAAAAGATACCAAGGAAAACAGCACACAAGGTAAACACATACTCGATATTTAATACTGAAGATCTGACAGTACATTACACTGCATACTGTCACTAGCACAGAGCCACAACATTCCAGACTCTGGATCAGATTCAACCCTTCAAAGGAGCTGACATATCTATGTGGTGCTGGATCCACTCAAGGTACTGACTAACTTTGGTGTAGACTCCAAATTTGTCCCTTCTTCCACAGCCTTCACCCCAGCTCACCAGTCCTACCAAAAACCAAGTATCCTTATATCTAGTGAACATAGGCCCTCCGCTGTCCCCACTGCAGGAATCTTTCCTGTCTCCAAGGCTCCCAGCACACAGCATGTTGTCAGAGATAGGGAAGCTCATGGCCTGGGCGCACTCGTTCCGGGGCACAACGGGGATTTCGATGTACCTGAGGGAAGTAGGATAGCTGTTGTTACGCTCACTCGTGCTGCCCCAGCCCGTCACCACCATCTGCTTCCCACTCCTCATCAGTTCCTGCTCTGCCAGGTTGCGGGTGGGAAGGCAGATTGGGAGCGCATATTTGTAATACATCACATGCTCAGCCAAGTGCAGCATGGCTATGTCATTATCCGAGGTCTTCTTGGTGTAATTTTCGTGGGTCACCCATTTATCAACCCAAATGGTTTGCTCATCTGCCTCAGGATGGAAACGGAATTTACCTGGAAGAGCAAACAAGATGACAGAAGCTGCCAAAGCTTCCTTTACCTTGAACACCAAAGCATCTGGATTACACCGGGTATTAGGACTGCACTCCATGTTTTTACTCTCTTGTAATACAATTGCTTATGTCATAAGTTAACAGTGTTCTTAACAGATGGACAAATCTGTAAACTTTTCATATTTATGGAAACCATGAATATCTATAGAGCCCTAGAGCTCTGGTCATCAGCTGAGAAACCAAAATGCCCTGTGTTGTTCATATTTCAGTACACTTATGCAATGTGAGAGACTTTCAGGAGAAAAACAACCTTCTTAGAGCCAGCATTAAAAGCTGGGAGAGCAAGCACACCACAAAATAGGACATTTACAATAGAACATGAGCTTTATGCTGCATAGCCAGGGCCTGGATGGCTGAATGTCAGGATTTGTAGGATAAGGTTGACTGATGGGTAAGATTATTCCTTTCTGAAACCTTACATCTGTTTTTTAAGGAATTTTTCACTGCTTAAGACTCCTCAGTTGCTATTTGTGCTACATGGTCACGGCTACTTTGTGGACCAAGCAGTTATAGAACAGCAAGCAAGAAACTCTGTTGAAAAGGGCCAGAAATGCAAGAAGTCATTTGTGATACATTGCAATAGGAAGGGCAGAGCTAGGTTTTCTGGCAGGCTGTCAATGAGGTCTTGCAGGTGTTTTTCTGTAAGGAGTGTCTCCAAGCATAGGGACTTACGAGCCACAGTAGCTACAGAAATATATTCTCAAAAGATCACTTGAATCCAGCTTTGGATCTTGGTCTTCCAGACCATTTATTTCGGAGTCTCTCTTCTTTCTGCTCTGCAGACAGACAATGGACAATTCACAAACGGCCAGAGCAGACAGCTGAAACTGCTCTGATGTCTTGTACTAAGTGGCACCAGTCCCTGAAGGACTTGCTAGTATCGAGCCAACAATCACAAATCAGTTTTTCTCTCCTATCAGAATCTCTTTTCCTTGCAGTGACAGTGTCTGCAGCACCCCTGAGGCAGCCTGAAGCCACCATGGCAGGGGGCTGGATGGCAGGAAAGGGGCAGGGCTTCATTCCTGCCTTCACAGGTACAAACTCTGCTTTAGGCCTCAGAAATAACTCTGAACTCAAGCACTGTTAGACCATCTCCTCTGAGGAAGACAGAGTGGCTGTGCAGGAACATGCTTGCTGTGGGGTCACATGCTCCGTACACCAGCACAGCCACCAACTGTCTCCATCCTGAGGCACCCATCAACCAGTGGGTGACACCTTTCACACTGCAGTGACAGGTTCCCTCACTCCAAACCAGGGGGACACCCTTTGACTTCTGGTGGGTTATCCACCCCCAGAGTTTCAAATTCCAGAAATCCTGGATGTACACCTGGATGTACTGAACCCAGAGGCTGTGGAAATGCATCGAGTTCCTTCTACACAATAAAGAGCATCATAATCTTGCTGCTGGCACAAAAACAGTAACTATGAAGGCAGAGACAGTATTTTGAATTGAATCATTACATCCACATATCTGCTCTATTTTCTTGGAGTTCTGAACACACTTCTGGATGCTCTTAGGCTGGTGATGCAGGAACAAGAGCCACAAACAGGAATATTGTGTTGTTCTCAAATCCATCTTCCAAAACTTCAGCTACTCTGAGAACTAACTTTCTATTTCAGACACTAAAAAGCCACATGAGCCACGCTACAAGAATTCTCCCCAAGCTGAGTGCAAACCCAGATGCAAGCTCCCCCTCCAGTTTTGCTCCTGTGGATGGCAAGCTGGAGTGGGACAAGTCCAGATAGGTGTGGGGTATCCCAGCCTGACAGACACAGGTTGAGTACCAGCTGTGCAGGCTCAGTACAAACAGTTTCCTTGCTGCCCTCATGGACATGGCAATGTCTCCATCCAAAACTCTGCTCCATGTCCCTCACAGATGTCTCCAGGTTTTTCTGATGAGAACTGCTTTTGTGGTGGCAGATGTCTCTCTGTGAAAAGGTGAATATTCTGGCACTAAGAGGACCCAAGGCTACATCACACACTTTTCGATTCATTCTTTATGTTGGATGTACATAAACTTATTGTCTCTGCTCTCAAGCACCTGCACATCCACAGTGTGTATGGAACATGCACACAGACCATCTATTTTTAAGGCTATATACACAGACAATATATTGGCAGGGCTCTCCACAAATACTGGGAATAATCTATCCTTTCACTAATGGAAAGCAAGCAGTTGAGCTGCTAAGCTTCAGAACCAATGGCAGATAGAAAACATTGTTTAAAAAAATAAATCTATGTAAGTGTGAATGAAACACTAATTATTTTTGTCTGTTAATTCAGGAGAAGCACTTACTTGACATAGTGACATTTTCTCATACTCCAGTGCAGCAAAGCAAGTAAAAGCAGTGTTGCCATTCTGCATCACCTCTCCAGTGAAACACTCTTAAGTAACAGTGTTTAAATGCATGAAAAGGCAGGAAGAGACCATGTGACATTCTCCTTCTGGGATCAAGACTTTTTTTTCTGTATTGGGATGGCCTTAAATATTTTCATGACCGGAAAAACACAGGGAGAAGAGACCAAGTCTTTCTACTTTATAGACCAGCAGCAGTGCTCAGAAGACATCAGCTCACTTCCAGAGTAAGGTGGCTCAAATGAAATCAGATTTTTACTAAACTTTGTTTTAAGCTAAGGTGCATATTAAATACTGCCTAGACAGACCACTCCTACAGCCAATGACTTTTGGCTTCAGAACCTGCTAGTCTTTTCCCTGAGATGATAAATGTTGGGAAGGAAACAGTTATATTTTAAAAACACAGGGACATGGGATTTTCCATACCAAGTTTTACTCTGAACCCCTTGTGTTCCTCAAGGCAGTGTGCTGCTGTTAGGACCCAAGCTGGATGGATGAGAACACCCCCACACAGAAACTTCCCTTCGGTATTTTGCAGCATAATCTGAAACAAGACAAGGGAGGTGTGACACTGCATGGAGCACAGCTCACAGAATACTGTACTCATTCTTCTCGAGGCTGCCAAATACCCAGACTTATCAAGCACCAAAGCATGTCACATTCACTGAAGCCAAAGCTCTGCAGGGGGACAAAAGCTCTGTGAATAGTCTCTGTGAAACACCTACAAAAAAGTTTTGAGTGTTCTTCCTGAATGAAGGCTGGCTTCATCCAAATCAGCACGGGGTGATGCTGGTCACTGCAAAGAAGCACTTTGTACTCAAAGCTTTGAAATACAGAGCACAAATGAGTGGTGTGTCCCACACCAGAGAAAGTGCATCATCTCAGGCTGCAGCTCTCACGCTATAGTGTAAAAGGCCCTTTAATATCAAAGGGAACCAGGCCCTAATTGTTTGTATTCATTAGTTCCATGGTAAGCTCTGTGAGGTCTCCCTTTTCTCTGTGATAGCCCAACCTGTCATGGCATATTTTGCTGATTAAATTTGCTAACTTGAATTTATGACAGACAAGGCTTATAAGAAAGGGCAGGAAGATCACCTCCCACCGTAAGGCTGTTGCAGGAGCTGAAGCACACATCATGCAGCATGAGTTCCCCAGGATGGAGCAAGAGAGCAGGTGAGTGCCATCATCATACACTCTCTTGGCAGTGTTGGCATGGTAAGGTCAAAAACTTGGCAGAAGCAACAAGCTCAAGAGTCCTCACAGATACTAAATTACTTTTTCCTGCTACTCCAACCTTTGGGATGCTTATGAAAAAGCTAAGGGAACACCACTAGTAACAATGCAAGAGCCTTTCTGGAGCAGAGAGGTAGGCAGAGCAGTTCAGAAAGAGCCTGAACTACTTGTGGTGAAGAATTAATTTCTCCTCACCTGCCAAGGGCTGCCTCCCCTTCTTCCAACTGTTCCATCAATGAGCCGAATATTGAAGTCTGCTTTGGCTTCAGTGTAGTCCAACTTCACTCTTCCACAGGGGAACTCCACTGCAGGAGATGCAAAGAAGTTCACTAGCAAAGCCCAGAACACCTAATACAAAACCTCTTTCTAGAGGATTCCCCTCTATCTAACCTAGGCAATATTGTTCGGAGGCTTCATGGCAGTCTCTCAGTGCTTGGCAGAGGAGGCAGTCTCCTGCTTCCCCTCTATGTCTCCATGAGGCAAACATGGATTAAGTGCCGTAAAGTGGGTATAGAGCTGGGAAATGCAGGCAGAGTTACTCTTCATGGAGTAGATGTTTTGAAAATGAGTACAAAGTGCACTGCAGACAAATCTCCCCTAACACTCTTTTACATCAGTCTGAATAATTCTCTGTCAAAACTGGACTACAAACATCCTGCTCTTACCTACAGGCTCACACATGGTGTGGTCATCCTTGAGCTGATACCCGGATGCGCAGCTGCACAAGCGATGCTGCTTGGCAGGGTCCTCTCTGCAGAAATGTTCACAGCCCCCATTATCCATGGAACAGTTGCTGTATTTCACCTCTGTGGCAAAAACAAACGGCAAGAGAGATGTGGAGTTGGGAAGTCAGAGTCACAGAAAAGTAAGGTGGCAAAGTGATATCACGCTTCAAGAGGGTAACAGCTGTCAATGGATTTGGGATGACAGCTGTGGGCTTCAATGACACTTGGGCCGCTAGACAGCAAACAGACCTAGGTCCAGAATCAGGCAGTGGGGAGATGGAGGAAACAGATTACTGTCAGGTAGACTGGAGAACAGAAAATTCCCTGTTGCAATGTGCCAAGTCACACAATGAAAACTGTTGATGATACACGACATACAACGCTCATCCCTAAATATGCTATCCAGCTTTTGTCCAAGGAAGGAACCATCACAGTAATAAAATACTTGCAGTGGATTGAGTTTTCTCCTGTATTTAAAAACCCCACCATAATCTCTGTGTTGACAATTCTAAAGTAAATCCCTGCTTTACAGAGTTATTTCCAGAATTGTCCAGAATTTAGATATCTCATATCTCTAAAATTCTCCTATGACAACACAAAGTGAATTTTGCTTTAGATAAGCACAGATAAACTTCTTACCACATCAAGAAGCAAGAGAGAAAACACATTAGTAAAGAAAGTAGTAAAGAAAGAGTATGCTGTGCAATGACTGAAATGTCAATCCCTATTGCACAGAGATCCCTGTCACAAAGAATGTTATTTTATAGCGGATTAAATGCAGTGTTACCATAACTGCACAAAACCCCCTCCCAGCCTTTGTTACAGATGCAGGAAAATTTTCCAATATTGTCCTTGCAGATCCCGTTGGAACAAAGATGTTGCTCACACTGATCTCCATCTGAAACAGAGGTAGGAAAACTCAGTCACTGAACCATACAGAGCTCACAGATCAAACATCAGCACAAACAGACCCTCCCCAGATTCCCAAGTATCAACCATGTTTCTTGCACTTAATGGTGACACCTCCGTGGCACTCACCCAGAGACAGGGCCATCAGTTTGGGTCCTCAATTACAGCTGCAGAGCACATGGAGTGGGCAGAAGGGGAGGAAAGAGTAAAGCCTGAGGCAGGCAAGGCAGCAGCAGGATACTGCTGGACCACATCAGGCAGGGTTAGAGCATCAAAGCACTTTTCACCAATTCCTTAACTCTGGGAAGATGACTGATGATAGGTACAGGTGCACCTCAAGTGTTTTAGGAAGGTTGCTTGTATGATAGAACAGGAAAACATCCTCTGAACACCCATTATGAGAGAGAATGAGAATTTGAATCAGTATATGTATGACACATGGCAGGAGGAAGGCTGAGTACCAGTAACTCCTGAGGAAGCACAGAGAAGTGATTAGTAAAGTCTTTACTTACCTACATACTTGCTCCAAAAATCTTGCTGTGGAGAAACAAAACTTGTATTACGGCAAGAAAACCATTTTTAACAAGTGAGGGATTTAAAGTGTTTCATGGCCTTGGCCAACAGGACACAGCACTCGGGTCAATATCATTGGTCTCATTCTTCTTGGCAGTGTAGTGACTGGCACTACAAACCAAGAAAATCAGCCAGTGATCCTCCTGTACTGTCTGTACTAAGCACAGACCCCCCCCTGCTCTGCTTGCAGGCTGTTTTCTTGGCACTTACTGCCAGCTAAGTCACCTGAGTTCACTTGAGCCCAGTTAGATAAAACATGGGCATTCAAAGGTGCTCCAGCCTCTCTCTCCTCTGGGGTCTGAGGGACAGCAAGGACTGGGTCATCCTATGCTTTGAGCCTACTCTGCTCAAAATAGCAACAGAGAGTCCAACTCCACACAACAACTGAGTGTGGAAAGGTCTAGGAATCAGCAGACAGTAAACATAGTGTCCAATTCAAAATAGGAGTTTGGAAAAGGAGAGAGAGAACATAGTGATGAGAGAAATGTTTGTCAGGCACAACCGGGAGACTTGGCAGATACACTGAAAAGCAGCCAGGACTGGTGAATGGACAACAAAGGGGAAAGACTGGAAGGACTGGGAAAAACTTAGTGGCAGCAAGAATAGCCAATGGAGTCAAGCAAGGATTGGAATTAACTGTCTGGGACCTCAGTCTCACTAGGTGGGTCAGGTGGGACATGCTTGAGTAGCCAAGCTTTGTCGCCCACAGAGGGGTACCTTGACAATCACTGTAACACAGTGACAGTCAAAACCATGCCTACACCTGAGGAATCAGGAGAGATCCATGTTCAGTACTGACAGCATGATCTCCTATGCCCTTGATTGCAATATTTTAAGAAAATTTTAAGAAAATTGATTGGCTAAGTTCCCCACTCATCCTTAAAAAAACCAACTTACTGTTGCTTCCCTGGTTTCAAATATCTCACTGGCCTCCTCAAAGTCACAGAGCTCTTCATTGCACTCACGCTCCACAGAGCCTGCCTTGAGCTCCTCCAGGAAAGTGTTTGCCCGCTTCTGGATTCTCAGGACTTGGTTTGCATCTTTACTGCTGTAAAATACTGCAAGTAAAAAGGTGAAAGCACAAGCAGAGAAAAGAGTTGGCTGAAAACTGGTAGTGCTGCTTCCTGAAGGACACTTATGAGAGCAACAACCTCTCTCCTGCACGGCAAGAAAGGCTGCCCTAGACACCATGGGCTGTCTGTGGTGTGCTGCAGAAGCAAGCTCCAGCCTCTGCCCTGTGGTGGTCTGACAGCTCATGGGGGTCAGCAAGGCTCTGACCAGGCAGCTGCCATGGCCCCAGCACTGTCTGCCAACCTCTGCTAAAGGAAGTTAAGCCCCCCTAATGGGAATGATTCCAGCCACTCCCTCTGACTAAGAGAGGAGCAGGAAACACAATTGCAGTGACTAGGAAAGGGTGAAGGCCATCTCTCAAAAGAACACTTACTCGAAGTGCCATAGCCCCATGAAGAGCAGGCAGCCAGCAGCAGCCCCGCGGTGAGGAGCTTCCACATCCTGCAGCAGGAGTCACCTGAGGAGGACAAGGCAGGTGTCAAGAGGAGCACATTGCAGAGTGACACAAGACCCTGCTGCAGACAGTTTCCATCCATCCAGTTTAACCAGCTTGCTCACTTGGTTTTCAGAAAGCAGCTTCCCTGCTGAATGCTCTGCTGTGTCTCCGTCTCTTACTCCAGCTCTGGAGCAGCCATTCACTAGAGTCCCTCCAAACTGGTTTGCTCGTTCCCTTTAACACATCAGCAGCTCTCCCAGAACACTTCTGGCCTGTTGTGACACCCTCCCCTTGTCAGTGGACATTTTTGATAAGCTTCATGCTCCATTAAAGCAAGTTGTACTTGGAAATCTCAAAGGATATAATACTTTTGAAGCACTTACTGCTTTATTCAGCGGGAATCAGCGTGATCTGTTCTTCCTCCATGAACTCTGCTGGAACTTAGTTAATCCATAACTTCAGATATTTACTCTTCAGAGTGACATGAAGTGCTTTCTTTTTAGTTGTTAAACAAACAGTGCTCAGGGAGAGCTTGACCATTTACCTGCATAGAGGGGAAAAGTGAAACAGCCAAGGCACCCACTCTGCCTTTCTCAAACCTTCTTTTTTTTTCCTTTTGATTCTCTGAAAGCAGAAATGGTTATATATAGTTTGCAAGCATACATACCCAGTGCTCAGCTTTCTTGAGAGATCCTGAGAGATCTTCTCACAGCACACAATCACCCAAAAGGAACATATATTGCAATTTTTAAGAGTCCTCCCACTTAACTTTCTCATCAAAGCTTCCACCACAAAATAGCCAAGGGAAATAACACCCCTGACAGCCATGAGCAGGTACCAGACGCATGTTGCATCTTCTGGTGTCCTGGGTTAGCTCTCATCGGAACAAAGTATTCTATTGAATTTTGAACACTAAGCATTTAGAGAACCCTCATTCCTGTAGAGAATCCCCCCAGTCCTTTTCAGAAGTTTTCTTGCATTGGAGACGGTAGCAACCAGCATGCCCCAGTTCTCTGAGAACAGCGTGTGCAGTGGCACCCCTGTGAGCTGTGCAGCAGAATTTCAGAATCATTCAGGTTGGAAAAGACCTCCGAGACCACTGAGTCTAACTGTGACCAACCCCCACCTTGCCACTAGCCCAGAGCACTGAGTGCCACATCCAGTCACTCCCTGAACACCTCCAGGGATGGCAACTCCAAACCTCCCTGGGCAGCCCCTTCCAATGCCTGACCACCCTTTGCAGGAAGAAATTCTTCCTGATGTTGAAGATAAGGAAATCTTCATGCAAATTACATTTGCACCCAGGAGTCCTCTGGAGTCCTTCCTCAGGGAAAGTGCCACCAGAGGTTAGGGAAAGATGGGACCCCCAGAATCTCAGCTCACATCCCGTGACACTGATTAGGAGAGCTCTGACTGCTTATAAACCTTTTACTTCCTTTTTCCCTCACAAACTTGGCTATGAACTTTCTTGAAAACAAGTTCTCTTTAAATGAAGTTCATTCATTTGAGACGTCAGCTAAAAAGACTTCTGCATCCATATCCCAGCTGGGGAAGATGTGTATACTGCAAAGCTCTACTGGTATGTTCTTTATCCTCACTTCAGCCATTCAAAAAGAAAACTTCATCTGAGATTATTGATGACAGATTTTTGCTGCAAATTAAGTTTATGAAACACATCTGAAGACAGAAAACATAAAATAGGAAACCTAAATAGAAACACAGGTAGTATCCTGTATTACATGTATTACTCATATTTGTAGCTGACCTGGCTATTTGCTACCACGTAGGTTACATGGTTTTGAATACATCTTTATTTCTAAGATTTGGTATAGTCTTAGGAATAAGATTGGAAATTCAGGACACGCACACCAACTGCCAACCTCAAACATCCAAACCAATGTGTCAGCCTCCTAAAAACTTCTTTTTTTTTTTTTTAACCCCTGTGCTGATACTCAGTAAGAATTAACTTACTTCTTCATCACCCCTTTTGTTTTGATGGCTTTTTCTCCTGCCACTGCAGTGAAGAAATAAGTATTTTAAAAGCCAGTACTCGGGCTCTCAGGTGATCTTATGACTTCAGATGCAGGGGATTGAAGAAAAGATGCTCCAGGATACTTCAAGTTTTGCATGCCAGGGAACAATTTCAATCTAAAAAAAAAAATCACAGTGCTGGTCTCACTGCTTTCTAGTTGACCTTCATTTTAAAAAATAAGGATTTTTCTAAGGAGGGCTAGAAGAAGGTAAAGAGGAGAAAGGAGAAATCTCACAAGAGAATGGCAAGACAGAAGCTCTGTAAATTTAAATTAACACTGTGGAGACTTCTGATTCAGTGTGTTATGAACAGGCAGTAATAATCGAAGATATCACCTCTTTGAAGTAAAAAAGCATCATGGATGTTTCAAATTTCACAGCTGAAAGATACTCCCCCTTACAGCTTGAAGGGACAGAACACACCAGAGTGTCTACACACCCTTGTGTGTAAAGAAAGCCAAAAGTTTTGGTTTTGCCTTTTCTACAAGAAAGCTTCTGGCAAATTCTCAAATGGGTTTGCAGCCTTTAGCCTCTTAGCCAGGAGCACCAAATTGCTCCTCTCAAATTTTTCTAAATTGAAATTTAAAATGTGTATTTCTGCAAATTAAATAAATTATAGACAGATGTAAATTTTCATAGAGAAGGAAACTGAAGTGGCAAAAAAAAAAAAAATCACGGAAGTCAAACCCCACAGCTCTTCAGCAGTCATCTTGTGCTGCATCCATCAGTGCTTCCTATTTCATAGCTTTTAATTTGCAACAAATCTGAACAATTCACTGAGCAATAAAAGCACCAAGCCTACTTCCTACATGCACACTGGAGCCTCTACCTGCCAGAGCTCTACCAAAGTCTCCCTCTCATCCCAAGTCCTGATTTCTTGCAAGACTTGCAGAAACACAGTGTTCTGTGAGCCATCATCTCTCTCTGTGAACTGTCTGAAACGAGACAGCAGTTCCAAACAGGCATTAAAAGGAGAAAGACAAGCTCATACACACAGCACCAGACAAACAGACTGCTCCTGCTTCCCTAGGAAACCCAAACTGAAGTATCGGTCTCCTCAGGACACTCTTCTTAAAAGAAAAGGTCCTTAGAGCCCAAGGTTTTGCACAGTTCAGAGGAGCACTGGAACACGTGCCAGAAAGGCAAGAACACCTCTCCATGGAGAGCCTGTGTGCTGCTGGGAAGTGCTGCTGTGAATCCAGTTTGCAGCCTGGGAGCAAGAGGAATTCAACAACCTATGCAGGTATCAAGTTCCTCCCAGTCTGTTACTTGCCTGGCTGGGATCTGCTCACACCTGGGAGTGCTACCGGGGCTGCAGTTCTGCACAGCCTCTGCCGGGAGAGACCGTCACCTTGCTCCAACTCCTCCCCTGGAGCAGCCCGCCAGTGCAAACCAACCTGCCCATGGAGAAGGACACGAGGGCTGAGGCCACCCCCTTCCCTGCTCCCATGAAGAAAGGCCATAGGCCAAACTGACTTGCATTTTATCATGAAGTCAACCAAAGGGGTCTTCTAGGTCATATGCACACTGCTCCAGCTCTTCCTTTCTTGTAAAGAGAAACACTCCCAGGTCACTGGGTAAGCTAGCAAACTGCTAGAACTCTTCAGACAGAAGTTGCCAGAGAACTGCCATGACTCTTTTAGCTGTTAACAACATGGAATGTTACTTTCCACAGTCTCAGGACCTTTTCATTCTGTCCCCATGAGAATTAAATACCTCAAGCTACTCCAGGCCCAGCTAGGGGCTGCACAGTTATTCATACATTTTTATTCAAACTCATTGGTAGAGATCTTCACAGCACACCTTCCTTCCAACTCACTCCACCCTCCTGAGATCCATTAGGTAGTTAAATCAAACCAAGAGGATAGCAGCCCTGAGAAGGAGGTCTGACATTCAGTAATGACACACTGAGTGGGGCAGTAAGTTTTTTGCTATTAGCTTCTGCCACATTATTAAAAAAAAAAGACCATTAATTAACCTGTATCAGAGGAGTAAAAATGTCTTCTGTCTCTGCTGTTGCTTTCTTTGCATGTTTTCTGTAGTGCCACTTGAAGCAGAGCCTGACACTCAGGGGCTGATGCATGTGTGAGTAAACACAGTAGTTTTTCTTTTCTCCTTATTCCGGCTTCAGGTAACTAACATTGTAATGATCAATTTTACCATTTTCATCATGCAAGAGTATATAATATTAGAATGATGTTCCTGTTCCATACACTATTCTCTCCATACTTCTTGTTTAATTATCAAGTACAAAGGTGTTTTTCACATAGAAAATATTCATGACCATTATAACTTACTTTCCACCCACTTTGCAACAGTACTTGTTCCACAGACAGTGGAATTCTACAATCATCCTCTCAGTTTAAATAAATCTGCTAAAGTTTCCAGTCAGCATCTTATGAACACAACAATCTGTACAGGTGGAAGACAAAGCTTGTCACAATCCACTCCATGGACTGCTCCCCGACCACCTCCAAATTTTTTTGTTTCAAGTTTACAGGTGTCATTTATGGCAGTTTCTACATTTCATGAGAAAATTCACTTCTCCCACATTTTTGTAAATGCACTTTCACTTACTCCAGTCACTGTACATACTGCCTGCCATAAACTCAGTGCACAGAGGCCCAGGTGGAGGAGAGAACAACTGCTCCTGTCTCATCCTGGCACCGTGGCCAGGAACAGCTACCTGAGTAGGGGTAACCAACACAGCCCTGCTGAGTCTGACAGTGTTCCCATCAAGCTCTGGGTTTGCTGCCAGGAGAGCTTTGATCAGGATGAGCACCAGTAGAAGCACCACATTTAAAACATCTTTTAACTGCAAGACATAGCTAAAAAAATTAAACTACCTGATGTCTTCTACTCCATGCCAATTAAACCCACACAAAAAATGCTACAAAATTAGTCTACAACACCTACATTTACCATTTCACGCCTCTCTAAGGAACAGCTCTGAACTTCTGATGCAAGCTAGGATAAAGCTGTTTAATCACAGCACAGGTTTTTATTAGCTGGCTCCCACCAGATGGGCACAGTAGCCCTCTCACACTGAAATCAGTAACAGAGAATCCTTACTGGAAACTCAGAAACATGTTTACTTTATATACAAGAAAAAATATATTTACAACAGGCAAACTATGTACAAAAAAAAATACAAGAGACATTTCCACGGTAACCACTGTATAAATTAACAAAATAAATAGGAGGGAAGCAGGTCCCATTCTTAAGGCACAAAACCTTCTTCCCAAGACTGTACAGGGATTCACTTGCTTCCTGATGCTTTTGACAGGATTACAGGAATGGTGGGGAGACCCCTGAGGAACAACAGTCGGTGGACAATGATACAGACATGCAGTCACTGCTGACAGTTGTAGAAAACCATCATTTTTCATCTTTTCCTTTTTTTTTTTACAGTACACACATCTTAAGATACAAAATATGTCTTGTAAACAGTCTGTTTTATAAATCACATCGCTATTATGCACATTTTTAAACAACACTAAAACAACAAATGAAGCTTTCCATATGATTTGGGTGCAGAGCTGGAGGCTCCCAGGTGCCAGGCCAGCACCTCCAGGCACCCAGTGGCACAGCTCCCCTCGGCCACTGTGCCAGCTCCTGCCAACATCCCACAAGCTACAACAGAGAGGCTGTACCAGCCCTCCCAAGGGCAGCCCAAGGCAGGGCACTGCCAACAGCCAAGCTTCCCTCCAGTCTCCACTGCATGCAATCTCACTTAGCCCCAAACATCATTCCCCAGAATCTGCCATTAAATATCCAGGACGGTGCCAGAATGTGAGAGAAAGGACTGAAGCCTCTTCCAAGCAGAAGAAACCCCATGCCCAGCTCACTGCAGCCACTGCGAGGGGTGAGGGATGCAAACAGAACGTGCCGCACAGCTTTCACAGGAGTTGCGTTTCTGCAGGGACTAAATACCTGTGTGATAATGTGCAGTTCTAGCTCCTCTCAGGCTGGTGTTTCTGAGACTGCTGGACAGTCTCTTTTTGGCAAAGCAGCAGATTCTTTAGTAATTGTCTTTCCTGAGTTCCTCTCCCGCAAAAAATTATCAGATGCTAGAAGAGAATGTAGCCAGGAGTTCTACCTGGCTCCCTACTTTGCAGATACCTCTCACTGACGTTCAACACAAACTGTCTTCATCTGTTCACAAAACTCTTGGCAACAGAAATCTGCACTATTCCCAGTGAGACACACAGAACTACAACCCCTTCGGGTTTTTTAGATCTATACCTTAATAAATATTCAAAGGCACTCAGGTGAAACTCAGATCCCATTTTCTAGCTCTTAAAAGAAGGTAAAACTCCCTCCCTGCCTCTGATAAGTAACAGACAGGAATATAGTGGCTGTCAACCCTTTGATAAATGTGCATGTGCACAAAAAGGATCTGAAGGCATTGACACACAGATCATAAGAGCAAAAGAAATGAAGATGGGTCTGTGCAGGTCTCATCACTCATGCAGATGGCTAATGGCCATCAGGTCTTAATAGATATGGCATGAATTACGGAACACACCTGAATGTAAAAACTCTTTGGATTCCTCTGTCGCTCTGGGCAGGAAGAGTAGAGAGGAGCTGTTTCTATGGAAGCAAGAATTTAATCCCTCAAGGATTATGCAAGGCAAATCCTTATTGTTTATGCATCTTTAACCATGAGGCTGTCTGAGGAAAGTTCACAGCAAGAACAGCTCCTTCACTACATACAGGAACAAACACAGATCTTGCCTCTTTTCCAGAGTTATCACCTGCCTCATTCCGCTGCTGCACTCTCCTGGGAAGGCACATGGATGTCCCAGTCACGCACAATCCTGGGACAGGCAGTGGGATTCACACACTGTGAGGTCACTGCACACCACCACTGAGGATGGCTGCATCCTGGGGCTCTCCTAAGGAGGTTTCTCCTCATTTTCATCCAGACACTGCTCTATGCCTCAACAACTAAGTGGGACAATACAGTATGTCTGCAATTCTTACTTACCTGGTACCTCAGGAATTCAATACAGTAAGAAGGGTTCTGTACTGATAAATAAAAAATACAGCTATGGAAGCAATTGCCAATGTATACATAGGAGAAATACATTCAGGGCAAGGCTGGACATATTTCCTGCTCAGGTCCCACAGTATTTATACTGTATATGTAAGTGTTTCTAGCTGGATCAAGCACATTTAGTCTTCTTCCACCTTCTCATGAGAAAAACCTGTCACTCGCCAGGCTGAGAGGAGACACATGGGGTGAGTGTGTCTGGTTAGAACAGACAGGCAGAGTCAGAATAAACCCTTGGTGAAATACTATGGAATTCAATGGAGTTTCAATGGAGCTGAAACAAAATCAGCCCAGAGCCTTTACAAGCTGACAAATCTTTACATAAACTAACTTGACTGATTGTTATTAGAGTAGAGAAGCGATATCAATTTGATAAAAATCCTTACAAGCAAAAAAAAGAAGAATTATGTCCTCAGCAAATTATCTTTTATGCCACTGTGTATGTGGCCTTTTCTGTCTGCAGCCATAGTCAGACAGGTGCCACTCTGTAATAATAATAAAAAAATAAATACACAGAAAACGACAGAGTAATTAAAAATTTCTGCTGTCTCTCGAGTTTTACAACACTGTTGCCAAATTCCCTTTGCAGTGATAAAGACTGTGATGTAACTATGCATGCGGGTCTTGCGCTTTAGCAGCCACCCAACTGGGGTCAGCCATCTAGAAACTGATTCAGAGGCACTAATTTTTCCATGCTGCACTGTTGCTAGTACCAAAGGCAATTTATCAATATATTCCAGTTTTCATTATGATGCTCATTTTCTCAGTAACAATCCTCCTCTCTCTTACAGGAGCCCCAGTGTTTGACAGCATAAGGAATCTGTCTTAAGGGTACAGCCCAGGAGAACTGACTTTTTGTATCACCTTGGAGAGAAGGAGCAAGGCAGCAAGAAAGAAAAACAAGGTAGAAAAGCCCCTAAAACCAAGACAGGTGAAAAGATACTAGTACTAGTAAATCACATATTTTGTGACAGAAATAGTTTTCTACACTACAAGCTGAAGTAAAGAAACAGCTCTCATGTTTGTGGCCAAAGAAGTGGCACTAAATGGGCAGGAAGCTGCACCTGGCCATTGCCACTCATGCTGCTCCCTCCACCAAGATGAAGCAAGTTGTCCTGTATCTCCCTTCTTGTGCAGCCCAAAAAGCTCATTAGCTTTCCTCTCCTTTTTATCTGGTCTCCCAAAGATTAATTCAGAAGGAATGTCTGAGTTGATCTCCTGTAACCATTTGGCTCTCCAGAATTTTCCTTTCTTACTGCCAGGAATTTCCGAACAATTGTCTGTGATGACTCGGCACCACATTTTTTGTGAAAACCTAAAGGTTGTACCATTGCCCCTGGCTGGAAGAGGAGAGCAGGCCAAGCAGAAGGCCTCGCCAGCTGGTGCAAACCCTGTCTGAAGCACATGCACTGTTTGTTGCAAAGGCGTGAGTGAGTGAGAATCACAGGATATTTATCGGAAGAGGTCTGCACTGGCTTCCAATTTCAGATGCAAATTGCACGCAACTACAGATGCATTAAAAAGGGATTAGTAAGACACAAGGAGAGGCTTTGTCCCACCTAAATATGCTAAATACAGGTGTGACACATGGATGAGCACGAAAGTTTTGGGTCTGAAAAGACTGTCAGATGCTTCTGAACTAAGACTGGCCAATGTATCTTTTGTCCTGAATGATTCTACTGTGATGAAGTTATCCAGTAAAGGTAGCTGTGTTGCAGTTCTCAGGAGTCCTGCACTGTCCCTGGAACCAGAACTTCCCACGATGGAGGACATGGCTCTTCAAAGAGCAAGTGAGTTCTCTCCAGGAGGCTCTCCTGACTGCAGAGGAGGCACCTCTCCACTGGATGCAGCTATACCCCACAGGAAAAAAGTAGCACCATGCTTGGTTGATATGAGCTCTGAACAGCTAAAATTTGGCTGTTTAGCAGAGACAGCTGTGAACACATCTGCTTTGTGAGGTGACTGCTGTGCAGTTAGGGAGAATGGTAGAAACAGGCTGTGAAAACAGAGGCTAAGCCTCGCTGGCAGGAGTACTCCGGCTCAGCTCCTTGATCCCGTGCAGTATCCTCTTCATGTGACCCACTTTGGTCACACCCAGGTCCTGGAAGAAAAAAGAAAACCTTACATTATGAGAAAGGCAGAGGGAAACTCTAGGTGGCCAAGCAATGGTTACAAACTAGTCAGCCAGTTACAGAGGAGGAAACCAACCAGAAAAATTCCAGACCTGAGGGTTATATACAGAGCCTCAAACCATGTGTCAAAAAGCTACTAAGGAATGCAGAGCAGGCACAGAGCAATGCAGAGAAACAACTGTGGACTGTTAGCCAGAAACACAAATTGCTTTGGCTGTCAAAGGCTGAGAGAACAGAAACAGCACACAGATGTCAAGGACCTAAGCTAGTAGCCAAAACATGCAGGAAGAACTAACCAGTCACATCTGATAACTGGGTACCATGCAACAAACACAGGCTATAGGTGGATGACATGCAGAGGGGTCAGCTACACAGGTTACAGAAAACCTCATCATGGGAAGATGGTCAAAATGGTAAGATTCAAGAGGCATCAAACAAATGCCACACACTACTTCAAAAAAACAGTGTTTTCCTGCTCTATGCAAGTCACCAGAATGATGACACAAGTGTCTCGCACATGCAAAGAACCACCACTTTCAATTTCTCTCAGTAGAAATGTCTCCTGGTGAGGAGATGAAAAGTTGCACAATGTGGTTGCTAAGCCCTATTAAAAAAGATTCTCTCCATCCATAAGCCTCATCAAAGTGCACAATCACTTTTTCTTGTAACAAAGAAGTGTGATGATCTAGTTGTCCAGTCACTCCACGGTAAGAACCAAATCTTCCCAATTACAGCACCTTCCGCTACGATGGTACAGTAGCTGACAAAAACTTCCATCATTAAAATCAGAGACTCTCAAGAATACTATTGGCAATCAGTGTGCTGGACTGTATCACATCTCCAGGAAGCTGTGGCAGAACTGGACAGCTGGTTCCTCAATCACCCCTTCTACCTCTCTGCTATTACAAACCAGGTGACTCAAAACGGTGAGAAAATAAAACGAGGCTGTAGTGAACCCGTTCATCTTGCCAAGGCACCTGGAATGAACAGCAGGCAGACCACTTCCAAGCATATTCAGCACAGAAGGTCATGCAGATGCAGCTGGCTATTTCTCATGAGCCGACTGTGAAAGTACCTTGAGGTCCCTCCGTTCGAGGTGCAGGAGCTCAGAGCCCCGGACGTCATGCCGGATGAAGATATCCTTATACTCACAAAGACTGAGGTGCTCAAGCCACGCCGCAACCTCCTCCGTTCCCCAGAGGTGAACTGTTAGAGATGGAAAAGCAGGAGTGCGTTGAGTACCCAGAATCCCAGGAGACAGGGAGACATGAGGACACCACAGCACTCAGTGCCAGAGGAGGAGGGCAAGCAGGGCCACAGGCTCTAAGGGGAAGGCAGCACAATCTTCAATCTCGAATGAAGGAGGTAGAACAAAAGACAGTAAGAGAGATTCTCTTAAGAAGAGGCCTGCTGCAGTACAGCCAGGAGGAAGGGCATATTTGTTTTGATGAGATGGGATATCTTTTGATGGGGATAACTTTTTTAAAGTTTACCCCCATGTTTAAGGAGAGTAAATTCATTGCGTAAATTCTGTGTACAAAACAACAGATTCATAAAATATATGACGGAGAATCACAGCACACAGATTAGTTTGCACGTTATTATGTACAACCACTTATGTTCTGTAAACAAAAAGGCAACCTCTCTCCCCCTTATCTGAGGGAGAGAGGAAGAGCTTAGACTTCCACCTTCTTACACAGTCTCTAAATAAGAGAATAACAAAATTTCCCAGTTCTGGGAGGCAGTGAATGAACACCAGTCTGTCAGACAGGAGACTGTACCCACAACTCCATGACAGAGGACAGGACCCAAGAGCCAACAGAACAGGTCATACTTCTGAATTTTGGAAGAAAGCCTTCATAAGGAGAACATAAACCAAAAATCAACTAGGCCAGTTTAGAGAGAGAGTGTCTTGAATGGCAATTTGTTGATTCATGGCCAGTTTTTATCTACTGACCAACAGGACTAAAGGTCAGGGAACAACTGTGGTGATGCTGATCCCCAGCCAATTAGACATGAAACTCGATTAAAGCCTGAAGGTGAATCAATGAGAAAGATATAATTTACTGTATCATAGAGAACAAGCAGTGAAAAGGCTGGAGTTACGCAGACTTGGGCCCCGCAGTCATTTTTATACTTAAAATGCCAAAATCCTCAAATTCATTTCCCAAGCACCCTCTGAAATATCCCTGAAAATCTGTACAGTATAGGGGAGAATTCTTCAGAGGATACTTCCTGTTCCTGCTCAGGAATGTTTGCATAGTACAGAGGGACCACGACTCAGATACGAGCAATAAGCCACTTTGTCACATGAAAAAGATCGACTAGACCTGCAAGAAGAGGCAGATGCAGGTGAAACACAAGGAGAGGATGTGTGAGGAAACAGACCGAGGACAGGTAACGGTGTGACCGCACTTATATGACAAAAAGACACAATGAATGAGCAGACTTAGTACCCGGCAATCCCATGCTACAGTGAGTCTCCTTATTTTTGTTGTTCTTCTCCTTTTTAAACTTGGTCACCAGGCGGAATTTGCCACTGCGACTGCGTTTAGAATAATCCAGCATCTGGTTCTGCAAGAACAGAAAGGGAAAATCAAGCACACAGTCATAAACTGATTGGAATGGACTAAGAGCATCAAGCTCAGCTCCATGATCTTGTAAGAAAGGAAAAAAAAATCCTAAACTCATTCTGGTCAAGACAGAAAAGGAAGCAGAGAAAGTTGATCCTATGTTAGGCAAGGGATCTTAGGAGGAAATTACTTTCTTTAGCCCTAAGGAGTCAAGTTTCTTTCTTGATGATTTTTTCTCACATCAGTCATATAGCAACAGGAAGTCAAACACACACAGCCAACTGAGGAAAAAGAGAACAGCTAGAGAAAAATAGCTTTGGTCCTCCTCACCTCCTCATCACAGGGCTCTATAAGCTGCCACAGCCAAGGGATGTCTGCCAGTTTCCTCAGCTGGAGGTCCATGTCTGCCAGGGCTGCCTGGAGCTGCTCCTTCTGTGGAGGATCTAATTGCTGGATCAGGAATAGAAGGAAGACAGAGTTAAAAGCCTCATGGCAGAACCACACAGCCAGGCCCCTTGCCTTGAAGTTCCTAACAAAGCAGTTCCTCCTTTTGAAAGGAAGTGCACAGCAGGCACTCTGCCCAGACAAAGTTAACAATTATTGTATTTTCTGAGCTCCAAGCTCCACAGCACGCCCATGTAGCAAAATTTTCTGTAGCAAATGATTCCTGGATGACAACATCTAAACTGACTTACAAAGTCCAAGACCAGCAAAATGCTAGGCCAAGGCAATAGGAGGAGAAGGGAGGAAGTGAGAGGCTGCTTTTTCCTCCTGCTTTGTGCTCCTTACCAGTGCCATCTTGCCTGCCAGCAGCAGCTCTGTCTCATTGTGCAGGGCTTTGACGTTATTCACCATCTCTACAACAAGGCTGCGGTTCAGACCCTACAGGGAAGCAATTCATGCACAAGTTAAGCTTGGAAGTGTAGAGGTCTGAGCAGTCAAAAGGAAGAAGTCTTAGACTAGCAAGGCCTACTTTTGGTCAATCAGAATGGAAAACCAAGAGCTATGGAGGAAGGACAAAATGGGAGATGCCATGTGAGTGCAGTACCTCTGTAGACTTGGATTTAGCGTAGACTTTGTCCATAGACTTGGAGCTGGCATTGACAGCATGGGCAAGCTCCTGTTCCATGTCCTGATAGGACTGAGCTATTTCCCGAATGCTAAAGAGAGAATTACAGATTGCATCAGCATATACTCAAAGCAGATCTCTCCTGACTGGGTATCCCATTTTAACACCCATCCAAGTGATGAGCTGGGATCATGGCAGGGGCACAGCCTCTGGCAAAGCAAGGCAGTTCTCCTGCCATACTGAGCATGCACAGGCAAGGAAACACAGCTCTCACAGGCATAACATGTTCAATTCTGCACACAAACTGGGATCAGTTTGAAATACAACCCAGACACTTAGTATGACGAGAGTGATGTGAAAGGCAGCTGCACTTACAGCAGCCTTCTCTAATGACTCTGGGAATTTTCTCTCAGAAGCCCAAAGGAATGCCTGACTACAGGATGAGCAGGTAAGCATACATTCTGGGCGCTGTACAAAAATTTCTGCTGGACATCAGGGTTACAAGGACCCAGGCTGTCATCTGAGCTCCTTGAGAGGCTTTTGTTTCTTTTCTGAAAAAATTAATTTCTATTCAAAGGTAACAGGTTCTTTCAGGATTAAAGGATCCATATTTGCTCATGAAAGTAACGTTTTTTGTTCAGAATGGCCTAAGAAAGTTTATTGAGCTTCAGTCCTTGCTTAGCTGGGACACTGAACAGTGAATGATGCTACTCCCAGTGACACAGATCAGCAATGCAGCAGGTCAGACTGAATAGGAACATCTCCAGAAACAGGAAGCAGGACAAGAACCTCAGGCCCTAAAGGAGGCTCTATTCACCAAAAGCAAGTTGAGTCACACCTGTGGATCAGAGCACCTGCAGCTTGACCAAACTGGATGATCTGAGTGGATTCTTCTTCAGACATGATCTCTGGTTGCAGAGAGAAAGAAGAGGGTCGTGACAACTCACACTTCTGTTTGTCCTCCCAAGACTTCAGAGTGCTCTCAAACGCCTAAAAACACAGCAAGCAAATTATTAGGTACCTTGTAAAGCTCCTATAAAAACCCAGCGACTGTGCTTATGCCTGTAAAACACGTAGATCTGGTACAGGTACTTTTCACCGCAGAGCCCAGTAGTTAAGTTGCTTATCACTTTACTAACTAGCTGTCTGGGATGAAGTTTTCCATGCCACATGCTTGCCTTGGCTGAATTTTTGCTTAAGCATAGTTTTAGTCAAAATTACTGGGCCAATTCTGAGGGCCAGACTAACAAAATCCAACAATTCCTTACTGGTGGCAGCCTTTTCTTTGAGCAGCTGTATCACCTTTACAGTTTAATATTACTGTGACACTTCAGAGCTTGAAATTAAAAATGTTCAAGGCTCCTCCTTATCCGGAAGTAAACTGGGCTTCCCTAGGAACTGGTGGGCCAAGCAGCTGAACTGAGAGCCAGGACCCGTCCCATCTGCAACCTTACTGATATTCCTGTGGGCAGCAGCTAGTGGTGTGGGAAGAAGCAAAACAGATACAGTGTAGAAGGATCAATACTGAATATGGTGAGAATGAACACTATGGAGCCCTGTGGTAAAGCATTCCCTTCCCCTACTGCCCCTCATACTAGAAAACCAGGCTCTGCCAGCTCAGTGCAAACTACCTGCTGATCTCACTCTTGCTGATGACTCTTCAGTGGTCCAGATGAGGCCAAATAAGGGAATTTTAAGTTTCTCCATCTTCAGTTTAGGAAACTATACATCCCAAATCACATTTGAAAAATGTTACCAAAGGTACAGGGTCACATGCATGAAAGGAGGACCCCACTTCAACTGAATAGGACAGGTTTGCTCTGTGAAAGAAGGGGCATGCAATGACCATCAAAAGGACAGCAGGAAAAACAAGGGTAAGTTGAGACAAAGTTGAGTGTGCAACTGCAAAACTGGAACCTCTTCCTCAGTGGCAATTCTGTGACTGCAAAACCAAGCTGGCAGGCAATTAGGAATGGGCTGGCACAATCATAGCTATGGCTTCTGATGGCCCAACACACAGCACATTCACAAGGGACTACTTTGTCCTCTCTATCTCTTGTGCTTCATGCCACCTTTCCCACATATAGGTTGCCTCTCCTTTTACCTTTACAGCAGCAATCCTGTTCTCTCTTGCTCTCTGTGCTATCTCCTTCAGTCACTCACCCTCCAAGCGTCAGTGTGATGCTGCAGAAGCTCTCTTACCCTTCACAAAAGATTGTGTGCACTATTCCTGTCTCCTCTCCACAACATTCACATCAGAGCTGACAGGACACTCTTTGAACTCAAAAGAGGATAGATTCAGCTAGATGCAAGGAAGGATTTTATACGATGAGGAGGATGAAACACTGGCACAGGTTGCCCAAAGAAGTGGTGGATGCTCCATCTCTGGCAACATTTAGACCAGAAGCTGGATGGGGCTTTAAGCAACCTGGTGTAGTGGAAGGTGTCCCACCCCAAGGCAGGGTCATGGACTAGACGACCCTTAAAGTCCCTTCCAACCCAAACCATTCTGTGGTTCTATGATCAACACCCACTGCTCTCCCAGCTAGGAGGTCTTCGGTGCCCTGTCCTACCATGACAGGGGCTTTGTATGCCCACCTTTGCTTTCTTTTCATACTGTCATCTTTGTAACTCCCTGCCAGGCAATGTGTCTCGGGCCTGTATCAGGCTGCTTTCCCTTTTTCCCTTTGTTGTACTCCTTCTTCTTGTGATTCAGGAGGTTGAGTCCTTTGCAGAGGACTTTGATTTGCTCTGGAAGCTGCGTAAAGGGGTGTTATCCTGGAAAGTATGAAGAGCTGCTATCAACTGAACTGTTTATGCATGGACAGTCACAGAGTTGGGAGGACTCATAAAGCCTGTCTGTGCCACAGCAAGGTCTTCATCCTTTCCTTTGTCTTACCACTGCTCAATCATACAGCAAAAGAGCAAGGAGGCCTCCTTATCTGCTGGTACTCATCAGATATATTTGAAAATTATGAGATGAGACCAACACGCTTCTGAACAAGGCATAAGATGCTGCTTTACATGGTCAATGAGGTATAAGCCACATACTGAACAATAATGAGAAATTAAAACATTGATCGTTTGAATCTAGACAATCCACAGCACTTGGTGAGGCAGGCATCCTGTGGGAAAAACAGCATGCAAGCATGTTAAGAAACACTGTCACAAGGCACCTAGAAAAGGAAGTAAAATAAGCTTGCATAAACAACCTTATTTATGTCATTTCCCAAGGGGTGAATGCAAGTTTAATCACATTCTTTCCCAAAAGGTTTATAGTGTGTAATAAAATATGCTTCTTGCATTCACAAAGATAATGTTCATGTGTGGCCCTTGCTATGGTCTCCAGAAATATGTGACATCGAAACACATGTGTACTGCACAGGGCATTCAGGATGCTCTTACCCTGTCTCGAGTGAGGGTCTGTGCCCTGTTCTTATGAACAATCCAAATGTAACCCGGAGGCTGGATCCAGGCTTCTCCATCCACTTGCACGGGAACTCCCTCTTCTCCAAGGATTGCTATCTTTACTGTCCGGCACTGCAAGGAGTGACTGGGTCAGAAAAGCTCTAAAATGTTGATTTTCCAAAAGGACAAGCCATTCTCTGTCTTTCCAAAGCCCCCTCCCCAGGTGCTGTAGCTTTGGTGCTACTTGAGGCCCACACATGTGGGCAGCAGGGCACACCTCACTGCTGAGCACCAGGGAATACCTGCTGTGTCTTTGGACTAATCTGTATTTGAGGTGTTGGTCTAACTCCTACTACAAGGAATGCTAGCAAACAATTCCATAATCAACTTGCCCCTGAGCATGTCCATTTCCAGCCCTGGTGGATGCTCTTTCCATGGACCAAAGAGAGCAGAAAGAAGGGCTTTACAAAGTCACCAGCTGGAGAGCGGGCAGGCAGGAAGAGCTCACAAAAGCAGCTGATACCTGTGCAATCCGATGATGCTGTAGGTTTATCACGCGTGACACTGCCATCTGCATGCTACCAAACACAGCTACCACCTCCAAAATCTTGTCATCGAAGGAAGGGGCTGTAAATGTCTGCCACATACAAGGGAGAGAGAATTTGGCTGAGGCACAGCTCTGTTGGAGAGGTTTTTTTTACCCGCTATTGATGCCAACCTGGGGGTTGGCTTTCAATTGTGCTCTTTAATCTGTATAAAATTAACAACAAGGCTAGAAGGTGAAGATCTGGAACGATCTAGGAGGGAGAATAAGGAGGCTTCCAATGGCTAAAGTATAATGCAGCATGAAGGCCGTAGGCCACAAGGCATTAATTTTTCTTCTGAGAGCAGGCACTCCATTTCCAAAAAATACAATGTTTCTGAGTGAATCTAGCTGCCTTTGCTGTCAAGGGGCTTTACTTCTCTTTACTTCTTTGTGGGGACAAGGTCAACCTGAAGAACTTCCTGCAGGTCCAAATGCTCTGGTGATGTTTTTTCTGAATCATTACAGACTGCCTGGGTATGAAAGCTGCTCAAGGTTGGATTTCAGTATCTCAGCCACTTCCCACAGAAAGTGCATGCAGACAGGCCCCTTGCCCTCTTCTTCCAAGCACTATTTTCAGGGACTGTGACCTCAAAAGCAACAGTAAGTAGAAACATTTCCTGAATGGTCTTAGAGAATACTCACATCATCTTCCTTGGTTCCCCCCCAGAAGTTGGTGCCTCCTGCATAGCTGGGAATGTTGAGTACAGCAATCCCCTGGAGACTGGGCAGAGGGATTGGTCTCCCATCGCACTGCACAGAAATGAAGGCAACACTACTCTCAGCCCAGCAGGAGAGAGACTCTCCTGCCAGAGCACATGCTCTGTGAACAGAAAACATCTGGCACCATCTTAGTAATACATTAATTCAGGTTTCTCCCTGTTCATTCTTGGCCTAGAAGAGTAGAAGGTATCCACTCAAGCCTCATGAGCCACACATCTTCTGGCAGACATAGATTTTTAGAGAGATACTGCTGTTTCTTTTCCTCTAACAGGAATAGGGCACATATGAGAGGCTTAGCAAAGCCTCTTGATTTATTCCTCAAAAAAGGGGAATAAAACTCCTGAAACGTCCATGTGATGAAGGTCTCCTCCTGCAATTTACCTGTTTATGCTGTATGTGACCTATACAAAAATATTTCTTTTCCAGTTGGATGCACATTATAGCACAGTTAAATTCGGAGCTTTCCACTGCACCCACCATCTAAAATGATGTGTTCATGTGAGATACCACATGGAACATAACAATCTTCTCCATCCTGAACACTGCGCTGAGAACAGCAAATACTTCCCAGCAGGATGATACTTCTTCCCTCATGGGCTGAGAATACAAGTTACACTCCAGAACCAGGAAAAGCCACTTTTAGTTAGCTCAGGGTGACATACAGCCAAGTACATTGTTTCAGGCAGGTAAATGTCACCAAGTCAAATCACCATGCCAAAGTCACAGTGCCTGAAGGAGATGGGAATTAGGCATCCCAGTCTTAGGAACAGAAGAACATGCTAATTCCTCACCTCCAGCAAGACCTTCTGCTCCAGGTTTTTATATGTTCTGTGCAGCAGCTCCTTGGTCCCCAACACTCCGTACCACATCATGTTCTTAGTACGACTTCTAAGGGGGTAAATAAAAAGAGAAAAAGTCAGCACAGACATTTACCCTTTCTCTAAGAAGGAATAAAAACTACGCTGAAATGGTACCTGCTACATCCTAAAACACAAAGGTGCTTTGCTTCCAAAAGGGTCAAGCACTCCAGTGGTCACTGTTTGTGCTAGGAAACTACTTCCCTTTAAATAAACGTCAGGTAGGAATCAAGCATGAGTAACAGACACTACCAGAAACATACACCGACTGCCCTGGCACAGAACTTGTCCATCTCATACACCAGGACATCAACAGTGCTTGGCTGTATTAGCTCATATACAGCAAATGTAGCCAATCCTAGGCTACACAAAGCATCCTGTAGTTGCTCAGGTATTCAAAAGGCCAAACCTGTGGTTTGTATTGAGTCAGGATCAACGCCAAAACTCGCCTCTGTAGCATTTAGAATTGAGATGCGCTTCCCTCATAGCTAAACAGCAAGCCCAGAAGAAAAATCTGTGAGTGAGGTGACATAAATAGAACCAATGTGCTAAATCTGCACCAATGTAGCTACTTAAATACCTTATAGCATAATGAATCAGTAATAAATCAGTAACTTATCTCTTCCATCATGATTTCAAGCCTTGAAGGAGCATTATGTAGACAATACACCTATTCAGCACATTGTACACAATCGGCTTCAAAACCACGCAGAAGCATGAAGTGGGTCAGTCACTTTTGGCATCAATCCAAAGGTCATTTAAAACCAAACCCACCTGCATTTCTCTGGGTGCTCATCACGTTTGTTGTTGAAGTCCAAAGAAATCTTTGCATCCAGTCCAATTCCAAAGTAATTATTCATGACACACTTCTCTGTGTAACATTCACTACCAAACAGAAAAACAAAACTTCCACTCGTAAGTCTCAGTACCATTTGGTGCATATCTCACACAGAATCACAGAACCATTTAGGTTGGAAAAGTCCACCAAGCCCAACAGTGTCAGAGGTGTCACTGCATGTGTAACTCCATAAGCTGATCCTTAAGCCCTAGACTCCAGTCTGCTGCAGTCCATTACTTTGGTCCATAAACTAATCCCCCTCCCTGCTGAGGTCCGTTTGCAAATGCCCACTCCCTCCCTTCAAGCTCCTGAGCATACTCACAGATTTTCAGGCTCAGAGTTAAAGGGATCGGCATGGATCAACAATCGGCTGATGACAGAGCTCCCAGGCAAAGAACCTGACATGCCAGCACGGATATCTGTAGGAAAATTGACCATGGAGAAGAGCATGACTAATAATAAGCAGAAAACAGGTAACTTCAATCTCAAAGACAAGATAACAAGAGTTGATACATTCTTCCCTGTCATTCATGAAGAAAGCCAATAGCATTAGTACCTTCTTTCACTCCAGAGGTTAGTTCTTTTGACAAAGAGAAGGGTTTCTGGGGCTGCCTGCAGGGTTTCTGACTGACAGTGTACTGCCTAAGGCTAGCAGCACAGTTGTACAGAAACATGGAAAAGGGAAATAGAAGTGTACTCTCTGCAGCAGCTTTTTTGTTCCAGGGTGAGACACGCAATATCCCTGCTACAGTGAATAGGGAGAAAGGAGCAGAACTGAAGCTATGATCCAAGTTGTTCAAGAATTACCGTCTTCTGCTTCTTATATTATTAACTGGTGACCCACAAATAGTTGGTTTGTCAGAGAGAAAGGAAATTACCTGCTTCCAGAAGGAGCAATTCGAACAAGTAATTTAGGGGAAGAGATGAAAAGATACTGCCACAGTGATGGGAGAAGTTGCTGCACATCATGTGGGAGGTGGGAATTCTGTGCACTTCCAGTCACTTCAGCCTTAAAGCAACTGCTGCTCCCAAACTATGGCTGCCACTCTTCAGAAACCCTTCTCAACAGCATCATTTCCCCCTTCTCATGGTTACTTTGAGATCACTATCTCCTTGCAATTGGCATCTAAATTCTGCCACTTCATGGCAGTAATAAAAATCTGTGTCTAAGTCTTAGCTACAAACTGGAAACTACTACAGCTCATTCCAAGCCTCTGCTTGTAGTTGCCCACAAAGGGATTTCTCTCATGGTCGACCCTGCATGAAAGGACATCTGGCAGGACAATTTCATGTTTTCACATGGGGACTGCAGCCTGTGCTGCAGTCACCCACGCTCCAGTTGGCTGCCTCGGTGGGAAGTGGTGGGTGTTATACTTACTTGGGTAGAGGATTTTTGTGTTCAGCATTGGCAAGTTGTCCCGGCTTCCTGTCTGGGGAGGAAGGGATGCAGAGCTGCCCAGCGACAAACTTCCTTTGTTTATTAGTCTTTCGCAAGGAGACTTAGAGGCTGTAAAACACAACACAAACTTGGCGATTGACAAACATAGTGCTGTGATTCAGACCAGCATAGCCCAAGCAGCAAGACTGGGTTAGGAATCACTCAACTGCAAAACACTTTAGCCCCCAGAAAACAAAGAACTGACAGAACCAGTCATTAAGAGACAGACATGTCACAGATTGGAAGTACCAAAAAGCCACATGAAAAATATTAGAAATGGAGGTGAGAAAAAGCTGGTGCCAGCAGCACAACAGACAGGGTATTTGGCTCCAAATCCATACTCAGGGAAGTTCCAAATGTATCTGCAGTGATCAGGGATCTCTAACAAATTACTCACATAACACAATTACTAAAGCAAACAGGCTGCTGTTCTCTGTCATCTGCAAAAGATGACATGAAAAATGCTCAAGGTTGTCCTTGTCCAAGCACTGCAAGCCAAGAGAACTCAGATTACTGGCTAAGGTGCAAAAAAATTTCTGAATCCTAGGCTTCATATGCTAAGATCATGGACCAGCCATGAGACATGTAGCAAAAAATGGGCTGTGTAATGCACAGGCTAGAACACAGAAACGTGCACGGCCTGAAGAGCAATCACACTAAAATTTGAGAAGAACAGAACACAGAAGGTAATACACATAACACCTCCTTCCCTTTTTACAACTAATAGAATTGTAATCCACAGGCAAGACCTGCATAGTGGCAGCCCCAGAGCAGTACCTTTCCTCTGGCTCCTCCCCTTGGACACACCAGAGTTGCTGCTGTGTGATGACTGCACGGAAATCTTATCCTCGTTCCTCAGCTCCTTGCCCTCCTCAGAAGCTGAGAGACTAGGGAGGAAGCCCTCTTGCTCCTGGGTCTGGGCATTCTGCTCATCTACAGCTGTATGGAGAGATAAAGTAGGTGAGTGCCTCACAGCTCTTCTGGCAAGGAATATCTCCCACTCATGTAAGTAATAACAGGATGGGACTCTAAATGTCCCGATTCCTTAAAGGAAAGAACAGGAATAAAACAAAGCTTTCCTTTATCATTTGTCTCAGCTCTGCTCTGGAGAGCTTTTGGAACCAGGCTGGCTTAGCCTCCTTGTTTACTTTGCTGAGCTCTTTAGCAGTAAGGCTCTAAATAGAAGTGTCTATTTTTAATGCCACAGGTATTCAGGCATCCTGAGATGTAAACTGTGCTAGAAGTGATGGGCTTCCATTTATCTTCATTTAGATGTTGCCAGGAATTCTAACCAGATGGATATGAAAAGATTCGTGAATTTTCTGTTTGTTTAATCTTTAGTGGTGCAATAACATAAGCCACTTGAAAAGGGAACTTAGACACATATAATCGAGAAGGAAGAAAACAGCAGTCAGTAAAAACCAATACAAACAGAGGAAAGAATCAGATTGCACACTTTGGAAGAAGAAAAACAGTTTGGAAAAGTTGAACAAATACATCTATATGTAACTGAAGTTTGTTCGAGAGCTGGTTAAGTTTTAAACTCTAGCATGCTGCCTAAAGAAATTAAAACTTCCTTTGCATGCAATCAACAAGTCTTTTTCTTCCCAGCAGCCCCTGCCAGGGCACAGCTCTGAATGCCCTCAGCTGCTCTACCAGCTCACTGCCTGCACAGCTCACTCCCCTCTCTCTCTTCCTCTCCCCTGTGCTGACCCTGTAGCTCCTCAGAACTGCCCATGAGGCAATCCAACCCACTCACACACCAGAAACAGAAGCACTTCTGGCTGGATTAAGCAAATTGCTTGGGCTCCAAAAGAACTCCAAAAACATCAAACTGGCCTAAGGTAAGAAGCAGCAAAGTGAGGGAGCAGTGAGGTCAAGGCCTCCTACTTCACCAGAAGCAGGCTGTTTGTTGGACTTCCACTATTCACCTTCAGCAAAGGTTCTATACAATGCTGCAGTGCTGGAAATCCAAGCAACGCTGCAATGATTTGTAGCTCACTACACAGTTGCTCATAGTGCACACCTGGGTGTGCATGGATATTACATCTGCAACTTCAATGCTTGTATCTCCAGTAACAATCTGTTAAGTACTTCCTTTGGTCTCAGTTAACTCCCGACTTTATGACTAACACCTGGAGACTGACGCCTTTCAAAGGGAAGGAAACTTGGAGCACTGGGGGTGTGTGCCTGGAGAGAGACAAGGGTCAAGATGTGGAGAAGAGGGTCACCTGCCTAAAAAGACAGCGTCAGAACAGAACAGAACAGAACTGACTTGCACCAAGGTGCAGTATTATAAGTTTTTTCCCAGGGACAAAGCTCATTTAAGAAGTTCCTGCCCTCTCCTGCAGTTGTACCACAGCAATGTTTTGCTAGGTTCTGCTATAAGGAGATTGAAACAATTCAAGTTAAAATACTTAAAATCCTTTCTTCCCAAGTATTTTCAGATCTGTTTTACAGAAAGGCCACAAAAAGAGCTGCACTGACACAATTGTGGTATGGGTGGGGACAGACAGGAAATGCAAATTAACAGTGTGAGAGGGTAGGAACTTCCTAAAGCAGCCTGCTGGAAGACAACACACCTTGAACTTCAGACTCATTTACCAAGCAATGTTTCCAAAAGGTGGGCTTGGCAGAGATGACACTGAAACTAAATGGCCAGGCTTACTGAATAGCTTCTCTAGCCCAGGAAAGCTGCTTTCAATAAAGAAGCCTGCTGCCCCCCAGAATAAAAGAAATTTATACTTCTTAAGAGGCTGTAGGAAGCAACAAGCAGGACTCCTGATGAGTTACCTTTCTCTGCATGCTCTATTATCTGGCGAATGGCTTTTTTCAAGCTGTTGGCTCTCAGCATGAGCTGCTCTCGGGGATGGAATATCTGGGGCCGTGCAGTGCATGCTGAGCCCACCGAGCGCTTGCTTGAAGAGTCACCAGCACTGCCCGACCCATCCCCATCCTCCATCTCCTCTGCAATGGTGGGAGGAGGGTTGGGCAGAGAGGAAGACGCTTGAGATTCGTCATTCAGTGTCTTCAGCAATGAGTCCAGCTTCTCCTTCAGGATAGAGCACTACACGAAGAAGAACGACATTTGAGTAGAACTAACAGGTGCCTGGGTAGCTCACTCTTTTAGTGCTAACTGAACTGCTGCTATCCTAGCTCTCTGAAAACAGAGCAGTTTTACACTTCAGAAGTAGAAACCCAAACATTTTTTCAAATTTTACCTTCCTGGCCATGACCTCTGACTCCTCTGAGCTTTCTGTTGCCTTCTCATAGGCTTTCCCTACTCGAGCCACAAAATCCTTCACTGTCTCACAAAGCACCCTAGACAAGGGAGGAAAACAAAATCACACAAGGATTGTCACAGGATTTTCACAGTGCAATTTAGAGCAGTTATCCTCTAAGTACTCACTTGGCTGAGGAGATCACCACTGAGTGTTGGTCAGAAGTCAAGATTTTCGACAAATGAGCAGCCACAGAATCTTCATAGCAGAGAATCTTCTGCACCTGTTGACAGTCAGAAAGAAGCCACTGGGGTGCTGCTTCCCAGCATTACAACATTCGCTGTGAAATCCTGGCTCCTCAGAGAGTACCTATCACTTTACAGATTCTTTTTGCCCTGAAAAAGTTCCACAGTCCAGGGCTCTGTTACTCACTGAAGACCACAATCTGACGAAGAAACTAATTCTGAACCTACAGATCATCAGCAATGCAGTTCTTAGAGTCTCTGATCAACTGCAAATCTAAAAGCACTGGGGTTTTTCGAGACTGCTATGCAGCTTGCCACTATTTCAACAACTTGATGTCATGAAGCAAATAAAGGGCAGTAATTTCCTTTCTGTCCCATTCCAAAGTATCTTCTCCTCATCCCTCATTATGGTCGTTGACTCCAGTAACCCAATCCCCATCCTTCTCCATAATACTTCATTGACTTAAAGCCCCAGATCTTTGCAGCTCTGGCTACACCCACAGCTCAGGTCTGCTCCACTGGAGCTCAGCCACTGCCTCCTCTCTCCTATCCACCGGCTCCAAGGCTGGTGCTCCAGTCCCCTGCCCTCTGCATCCTGAGAGGTACCTCTGAATCCTCACTGAAATCTTCAGTGACTGTGGAAGTGGAGGCCTGGCGAGGGAGTTTGGTTTCATACACCATGATGCTCCACCTGTCAAAAATCATATTTGTCACTACAATGCAGATGGTTTCCTCTGTCATCCAAATGTAACATCTTAGAACCTCAAAGCAGAACAAACTGCATTTTGGGGAGCCATCACTGATATAAAAAAGCCACAGAGTGGCAATGAAAATACAGAAGAGCTGAACTGGGGAAGAAGGAAGGATAACACTATGAACAAGTATTCTGCAGCACAGGAAACATCTCTGTACTTCTTCCCTCTCCACAAAAATTCCATGGGCATTACCTGATTCAACATGAGAGATGCCAAGATGCAAATCTAAAGACATGAAACAGTTTTAAATGTACAAAGATACATACAAGAGGTATCAATAGTAAGGGTAGACATCCACTTCTGCATTTGGCTTTCATTTCTAAGCCAAGCTGAAGATAAATTGGTTCAGATTTAACAAGAAGAAATTGCTTTAAAAAAAAAGTAATCACTTTAAGGCTGTCTTAGGTTACAACGTAAGTTTGTTTTCAAACTAGTATAAAGGCTGACAAATTCAATTGATGAGGACTCTTGTGACAGAAGAGAGGACACTGGACATCAGATAATTTCACTTGTTACTGTTCTGTAGCAGCGACATGGAAAGCCAGACCCCTTTCTGTTGCTAGAGGGTGACAGTAGATTATCAATGACGAAAGGTCATCTGGCATTAGTAAGAGGCCCAGAAGCTTGGCAGAGTCAGGACGGCCCTGTTCTTCTGGAAGGATATTTTCACACAACTCTTGAAGAGTAGATGATGTTAGTGATGGTTACTCACCTGTCCAGCATTTTGGTACTGGCCCTCTCCAGCTTCTCCAGGATCTGCGGGAGCTGGGTATCATCATCACAAGCAGAACCCCAGCCTAAAACACGGGCAAGATCATTCCCTGTTCCCAAGGGCAGCACTCCCAGCTGGCACTGCATTAGAGAAAAGGAAAACAAAAGTGATATTCAAATGGGAAAACACAAGCCAGGAACAGCCATGAATAACGTGACTGATTCCTTCACATACCAGTCACTGGGAAACAGCTAATCCCAGGGTGGGAGAAAGTAACTGGATGGGGAAAACAGCCAGAAGAGCATACAATTAAGGAAAAATTTCCTCTACTTTTGGTTGTGAATTGAGAGAGGAGCATTTTACAGCTACCATCTCAAGGAGCACCTTGCTATAGTAAACCTCCTAGAGGTTTATATTTAGCCATCAGGTGGTGCCACTGTGTTTCTGTAAAATTAGCACAGACAGCTCCCAGGCAAAACACTGTATGATACCTCTACCCCAATGAAGTTTCTGCCTATCCCTAAGACTCCGATACTACACCACAAGAATTAAAGGGAACAGAACATAACCCATGTGGAACTCCCAAGTTTTCTAACCACAGCCCTTTCAGAGCATGTCTCTGCTGGCAATAGAGCAGGAGTACTCAGAGCTACTCCGAAAGCTGGATCTTGTGGAGGAGCACTGCAGACAGGAATAAAGATTTAATCGATTACTGGATTCATTTCTTGCAGAAAACTAGTGCAAGAGCACTGCTATGGTAAGCTTTCAGCAGCTTCAGTCCTGGGGCAAATGACATCAGCATGACCAAGGAAAGTCCTCTTCAGCCCATGCTGTTGTTACTTCATTCCTTCATCCAACCAAGCTCTTGGGGCAGGTACCTGCTTGTGAAGGTTGAGGCTATCAATTTCAGAGAGAACCCAGCCAACACTTCCGTCCCCACCACAAACTAGAATCCGGAAAGTGTCAAATTTCTGGAATAAGCGTAAACTACAAAGAAGAGAAAGAAAAAAGCAAGAGGGAAAAACAATCAGCTGTTACAGTAGGAAATGATAATTCCAATCTAGGTAATAAACATGGCAGCTTTGCTTAAAGTAGGCACTGATTTTGCAACAAATATGGGTCACTGCCAGGTTACAGATGAATTAAAATGGTCATAATCAAGGGATTATAAATACAGCTAAGTAACTTACAATAGCTATTCACTACATAAGTATCTCCCAAGACATACTTGTCTACTAAAGCAGGGCACTTTTGTCTGTACAGAAGAGGAGACAAGCATGTGACAGCTGACTATCCACTGAATTAACTCCTTCTTGCAGCCTTGCTGCGTCCAGCCTAACACTAGTTATTTGTCACTGTTCTAAGTGCTCTGATGTCACTGCCTTCGCACTCATGGCCCCACCAATTAAAGCGAAGCTTCAAGAGGGGGATCTTCATACAATCAATCAGCCAGGAGACAACTGCAAGAGGATGTAAAGCATCGCAAGCTTTAGTCCTTCTGGGAAAGCAACATAAATCACTGCTCTGGTGCCTTGTCTGTCCTGCAGGCAGGTAAACAGCTCATCAGTGTGAATTTCTCCATTCACCCTTTCCAGAATAATAAAAACAACCTCTCCTGTTTGAAACTGTGCTTCCTACTGAACATTTTTGAGATCTACTACCTGCTTTTATTTTGGCTTTGTATGTATGTTTTTTACTATTATTACCTAAATAGGATTTGCTATAGTACATGAAAATCCTTATTTTATCAAGCGTTGCTGACACACAAAAGATGACTACCAGAAATGACAGCATCTTATGGTACAAGTCTGACTAGCATCAGCTGAAAATATTCACATTATCAAGAAGCAGCCTTTACTCTGTACCATCACTTCCTCTTTAAGCGAATATATAAGAGCAGTTGTTTTAGAAGTGTGCACCACAGCTTGAGAAGGTAATCGATTCCCTCCCTTCCATTCCTGCTTAAAAGCAAAATTCCTCACAACAGTCAGTCCAGCTAGGGAGGCGAACAAGAAAAGTACTTAATTTTGTAAGTTTTTTGTAAATTATTTTTCAGCCAAACACATCCCCTGGACAGAACACTGCAGTTTTAAATGGCAGCGTTTTGCAATATGCTATGGCAAAGAACCACAACAGTTCTCAGGAGAGCAGAACCCAGTGATCACTCATCCAGGAATAGACACTCCCAGACTTAGCCCCTGCATCTACAGATCTAGTCAAAGACTTGGAGTTACTGTTAGGAAAAGATGAGGGAAATGAACCTTGTGTTGGCTCTTATTGTAAGGAGCACCAATTAATGACAAAAGTTACTCAAATCTGATGCAACAGAAGAACATTTGGAAGTGAGCAAACTAAAGACCAAACTTTTTTTTAAAGTGAGAGTTGCAGAAATACACAAAAGAAATTTATTTCACAGCACTCACTTTTTTTTATATCCACAGATATTCTAGCATAATCTGGTAAAAAGTCTGAAATGTAACTTAGATCCTAGGGCAGAACCAACTTTACCAAATGCACTCATAAGAGATCTTTCCACAATATCATCACAAAGTCTTTGAGGGATGGAAGTTTCACAGACTTCTCAGGTAAGTTACTTCTCAATAAATCTCATCTTGACAATATTAATTTGCTATGACATCTGTCTGTTCACTTGAGTTAACTGAAGTTAACTCTTCTTAGCAGTACATGAGGATGCCTGTTACAAGACTGTTTGCTGACAAGTTTTCTTATGGATTCAAGCTTTCCGTGCTTGATCTTCTTCCAGGAGAATGTTTCCGGAATTCCCCCAAAACACCTCAAGCTGTCCTGCTATTACTGATGAGTGGATGTAATAACCTTTTTGACAACGTTTTTTGTTTTAGCTAATCAATAACACTGAACAGAGATATAGAAAACCCCTCCAAACCTCATGTGTTCAGTTTTCTCTGAGGAACAGGTTCCCTGTTACATTTGAGGATGAGCTTCATCAAATAAATCCCTTGTACTTTCCGGGTATTTACAAGGAATTTTTGTTTCCACAGAGTATCAGCCTACCCAAGGTGAGGTCCTCCATTCATGAGGTCAAAGACCTGGGCTGGATTCAGCAGCTGTTTGAATCTTCGCAGAAATTTTACACCTTGGTTGTCTCCACTTTTTGAGTTGACAAAGACCAACAAAGGGCTTGTGCAAGAAGGGGGACAAGTAGCTTTCCAGAAACCTGTTGGGGCAAAGGGAAGGAAGAGAGAGGAAAAGCCAAGAGATGTGAAGCTGCCCATGGGGATGGAAGGAGAGAAAAACCAACAGCCCACACCCCAGCCCAGCTATGAAGCAGATAATATTTTCCTTGTGCTTATGGCACTCACTGGGTGAATGCCAAACACGCATAGCCCTGAATCCAGCATGAACCATACCTCATGCTGCCAAATGTCACACTTATCTCCTAGCAGTGTGCCAAAATTTTCAGGTTCCCCAACTGTCCCAAACTGCTTCTGCAATATAGTTATTGTCAATAAATTTAAACAGCTGCAGCTCAGCAAACACTGATATTACAGGGAGATAAACTGAATGAAAAAGCAAAGCCAACAGTTCACTCAGCAATGACTTCCAGTGGGGAGTTTCGGCAACAGCAAAAGAAGAATTTTCAGCTGACAGAACCCGGCATTAATAGCGCCAGCTGAAGTGACTGCGACTGAGAGGTAGAGAAAGAAGTGCTCCTCACTAACAATACTTACCATCTGAATCAATGCTATTAAGAGCAGTAGGAGGAATGACAGACACTTTGCAGAGGCCAAGAGGGCACTTGTTTGGCAACAATTCTTTACACGCCGTATGTACCTGGAAACACCACCAAAAAAGAGTAATTTAGATGCTTTTGGACACCGTGGTATAACTCCTAAAGCCACCCAAAAGAAGTTATAAGAGGAAGAAAGGCGGAGGGGGTGAAATCACCAAAATATGTCAATTGATGAATTTACTGATAAAGTTATTTTAAGAATGATCTAATCAGAGCCTTCTACTAATTCTCTTCTTTCCATTAGTATGTACTTTTCTGCCGTTTGAATTTATGAGACCAGCACTTTGGGTGCTGAGAGAACCAGATAACAGATTCTGTGGCTTTAGGAGCCTTCAGGCATTCTGCTTTCAAAATCCCAGCCTCAGCTGAGAGATCTGAAGTAGCAACAAAAGAAAAAGCTGGGAACTCGAGAGAACAAGAAAGCAAAAAACAAAGCAGGAAGACATGAGAGACATAAGAGGTAAGAGAAGAAGAGACTAATGAAGCCACACAAAAACGGAAATACAAAGTAGAGCAGGGCTTTTCTGGTACACAAAGACTGCAAGATAGAGGGTTTACTTGGCATTTGAGCCCCCCATTCTAAAAACATATTTTGTGATACTTCTCTTACTAGTATTATAGACAACTGGAAACATAGCAAGATCTGCATCACTTCAGTGGTTAGGCAAGAGCAATCTATTGCAATGGAAGGGAAACTGCTATTATTAAAATAGCTGAGTATTCTTTATAGTTTGTTGCCCCTTTTCAACCTGCAGAAATAACAAATAATGGCTCCCTAAAATCCAATATACTCCATGACAGAAGCATTGATTCATGCTTACTGTAATTAGATTCTTCTATGAAAGCTCACTCTCAAAATAAAATGAGCTTGGCTAGAAGCTGGATACTGTTTTCAGGTCTTGCTTTTGTGTATCACAGCAACACTTCTGAGCACAAATTAAATTTCTATTTCTTGCAGAACAATAAAGTTCTTCATGGCAAACACTGACAGCATGGTTAAAGATTTTATTCCAAGCAAATGTCATCAAAAATCATACCACAGAGCTGATCAAAAACTGTCCTTTTACTGAAATGATCACACTTACTCAACTCACCATGGCTTTGCACCACAGGCAGCGCCAGTCTTGCAAACGCAGAACACTGCCACAGGTTTTATCACACACAGTGCATTTGGCACTCACGGGTAGGTTTCCTTCCAGCCACTGATGTGGCATGGAGATCTGCAAAAGGTACAGAAGGACAGAAGCTTAAAGGTACAAGAGGCATCATGACTCTGAGATACATAGAGAAGCAACTCTTTATATGCACTGTTTAAAGACAGCAAAGGCGATTTCTAGAAAACACCTGATGACCAATTCTGGCATTTTACATCATGCTCAAGCACAAAGAGTCAAAGTGACTCACCCCAGGCTACCCAGGAAACACTGACTTGCATCAGACATCCCAATATGCTAAGGTGCTGTTCCAAACACTCATTTATTTTTCTTTCGTCAAAACTCAGATCAAGTTCCCCATGCCTCCAATTATTTAATCACAACTCCCCCAGTCCACAGCAGTTTATTCCTACTAAGGAGTCCTTGCTACCCTGGTTGGACTTTCCACACAGAATCTCATGCTCTGACAGTAGAAATCTTTTCCATGTAAAGGCAGAATCTGCTATTTATGAAGTGAAAAAAAGCTATAGAACACAAGGCAGTGCTCCCAAATGAAGGTAAGAGTGCGGACTAACACCTACCCCATCTTCATCCTCAATGATATCCTTCCCGATAGAGGCCAGAGTTGTCCACTTGCAATTGTTGGTTGCCCGTACAGCACAGCGCTTGTGGGCTTTAAACTTGCACACTAGGGAGGAAGAGAAGAATGCATTAATCCTGCCTCAGGAAGTCTAATGTGGCAGTGTGTATTTGGCTCCAGAAGAAAGCATGGGCACACTCTACCTTTTTTAGCACTGCCAAAATGATCAGCTGTAAGTGTTCTGATCTAGCTATTAATTCTTGCCTTGTCATTTTTGCCAGTTGCTTGTACAAAGCTTAGTGGTCACCTTCTTAAATTTAACATGATTTACACAGTCGCACACTCCTCCATCCTTCTACACAGCATAGGTGTCACCGCATTCATGTTAGAAGCATGAGATGTGCACAGCCAGGCATTTCTGCTATGCCAAAGCTGAGAAAGAATAACCTTCTGGCACTCAAACATTTAACTAGGATGTTCTTACAAATACAATTATTCTCATGAATAGGAGTCTTCTTACGAATATCCTCTCAGGTACCTCACAAGTGTGTATCTGCTCATTGCAGACACATGACTTTAATAAGGGATGGCAGTATTTGGGTATATGGGCAAAAACAAAAATAAAATGAGGCTGTCCCTCCCCAGGAAGAAAATGAGGGCACACTTACCTTCACAGGACAGCCCGTGTGATGTGACCCCAGACAAGGCCTCCCGACATACATTGCAGTACGTCGGCCGGGCATGGGAGCAGGCGTACCAGTTATGCATCCCTGAGAAATGGTCCATGCTGTACTGGGTAGACTGATGATATAAATGTATTACAGCAAGGTCTAAAGTAGAGCAACAAGACTTTTTTTTCTCTGAAGACTTGCATGATGCAGTAAGAAAAAGCAGAAACAGAACACTTTTTTACTAGGAAAGAGTGGGCCACATGCAGTTTATACACATTAGCTACAACTCAAGAAAGTCTCTAAGGCAAAAGAGACTACCTGAAGAAGCCACACCTTCATTACAGCTCCTGTACCACCTCTCATCCTTGTTTTACTACAAGTGTGTCTAGGGAAATGAACTGGAGAATTTATCTGCTGGAGAATTTATCCCCACTTTTTTGTCAGATTAAATTTTCAGAAAGATCAGCTCCCCAGCCTAGCTCATTATATAGCAGAGAAATGCTTATGCCAGCATAAGGGAGGCAAGCATCAGAGTGGGGAAAACACAAGACAGCTTCTTGTGGTGGCAGTGCTGGTCTCACTCAGCCCCAGGAAGCAGGCAGATGCACTGAAGCTGGCAGAATATCAAGCAGGCAAGATGTGAATTAGGACAGGGAAGATAACTGAAGAAGGAAAAGAGAGTAGGAGGGGAACTTTGTTTCATAACCTACCTATGCTGTGAAAAGTTCTCTCCAAATTCCCAAGGGAGCATATACAAAGCCAAACATTCTTTGGAGAATCAAGAATCACTTCAGTGTGTTTGGGATCAATTTTACAGAAGGTCCTAACACTACTACCCATTATAGTCAATAAAATGACTTCTATTAATTTCACTGGAAGCTGACTCTCAAAACAAGCTGTGATTTAGCAGATGAAGCACAGAATACAATGGAACATATTTTCCTATTAACCTCAAAATGTTCACGGTTTTGTACAGTCTTCAGTGCTGCAATCCAATCTTCCATCTCTTTTCTGTTATCAGCACAAAGAATGAGCTTCCGACATGGAGTGATAATCTGAAGAGAGAGAAAATGAGGAGTGGGCATGTCAGTGAGAGACAGCAAGAGAACACCTTACCACTAGTGCAGTCTGTTGAAGCTATTTTCAGAACTGCACAACAAGTTATTTGCACCTTTGAACCATGTTTCTCTTCCACCACAGCACACCTTAATTTCTTAAGTGTACAGAGCCACTGAGATTTTAGCTGTTATTCCCAATACTGAACTGAGTAAAGAAATCTCTCATACCTAAATAACAGCACAACACAAATCAAGCACAGAGCAGCAGGAGTAATTATGCGCAGACCTTGCATAAGTCTTTTTAAAGGACTTACTGTACTTTTAAAACTGGTAAGAACATTAAGACATTTTGTTAATAGCCATAATATACCAGTTTCTAGGAATTAATGAATCAGATAACACGCTCTACAATATCATACTAAAAATTTGTTTAGTCATGACACTTTGTTTAGTCTCCTTCATGGGGAGGGGAGAAATAAAACAAAATAAGCAATTTGAACCCTCATGTTTCCTGAGGGCTTGTTCTACACACCTAGAAGATACTCCAGCAAATGTTCCCCTATCAGGCTGAGGCTGTGGTGGGTTTGCCTCCCTCTAACAATCCTCTCCTCAGTGTGTTTGTACCCTGGGCTAATTCCCATGCATTGGCTGCCCTGTGTTAAATAAACAGTGTTTTAACAAAGCAGCAGAAGACACAGGGTGGCCAAAGTTTCCCTCTGCCCAGGGAGGCACCAGGTTCGTGTGTCCTCTACCACCAACCCCCTCTCCTTCAGTCAGCTGGTGGCAGCAGAGAGAAATAAAAGCTCTCTGCTTTTCAGAGGACCATGTCTGCTGTTCTCAGGGCTGCCCATTCAGCTGGAGTCCAGACTTGACTATATATCAACGTTTATTCTTCCTAAGAGAAAAGTCTTTCTTCCCCACAGTGTAGTTATCTCACTGTCTCTTTGTGCACACCTCTGTATTGATTTCCATCAAGCTGACTTAAATTAGACCAACATTGAAGTGTTTGCAAGACCTGGATTTAAGAAAAGCTGCATTAAAGTTGAGCACTGTTAACAAAAATCAAAAGGCTCCCTTTTATGTCAACTGTAAAAATTTCCAGCAGTCCAGACTCTCTTGCTCCCCTCTACATACTGTACAAGAAAAAATTTCTCTATGCCATCTTTTCAAGCAAATTGTACCTAACATCTGAAAGAATGGATTAAAATAAACTAGGATTGTGTCAATCTCATGAGGCCCAACCATGCAGCCAAACTGTTGTTAATGAACACTAATACACCTACACACATCACCCCAATACATGACCCCTGTTTTCCAGTCTGTTTCTCACTTCTCTCATTATCATTCATAAAACAGATTAAAAATAAAAGCCTCTGAAGTTGAACACCAGACTTTTAGTTGATGTTGAAGTGCCTCAGAGCATTTGCCAAGAAATGTGGACGTAATGTCAACAAAAAAGATCCACCTGGAAAGTTCTGCCTAATGTTAAGGTCTTCAATTTTCAAACTGTATTTCTTTTCATTGACAGACTGCAGATTCACCTGCAATAACACCACCTTACCAAGAGGCATGACCAGCACCTAGAAACCAGCGCTACAGACACATTAAGTAGGCAATGAAAGGAGCTAAATCCCTTTTTAAAGAAAGGATTGGTCATTCATATTACAAACACAGTTTTAGCATTTGGAGCATTCTATCTTGGACAAAATGACCTGATCTGTACTAACTGTAAGCACACAGAAGTAAATATTTACACTATTCTAAAAATAAACCTTTGAAGAACTCCTTCTTTCTTCCCTCACTTTGCTTCAAACATTTCCAGCTTTGAAAAAAATTATTTCCAAAGAAGGTAATCACAGGAATGTTTCCTCTTCCTTGGGAAAGCAGGAAAGTGTTTAGTTAAATGTATTTCCATCAAAAACTCTGCTATGTAAGAATGGCTACCCTAGAGAAACTTTTTCCAGAGCGTGAAACACTGATGCAAAAATCAGTGTGAAGTTAGAGAAGAAAAGGGGCCTGTCTGAGTCCTGCTAAGAGGAAGTAGCTTTTTCCCTGGAAGTAAAACCAAGGTTAACAAATTTGTTCAGACACCACTGTGCCTCACTTTCTTCTTGGTAATAAGGCCAAGAACATCCATAGTTGCATATGTACAACAGTAGCACATATAAAGTCCAAACTTCCTAGGACGAACCATCCAAGGACTTTTCATAGCTGTAAAACCAGCCAAATTCTGTAAGGAACCACCAGTTCATTTGAGTCACTGGCATGCTCTGGAGCACTGGGGAAGAACAGCTTTAGAACACTCCCACTCAGTGCTGTCCCTTTTCCTATTTTTCTGCCTTTCTGGGAGGATGGAAGGAAAATGCAAACTATAGCATACTTTTTAATCACACTGGAAGACAAGAAATTTAAAATATTGACATAAAATACAGAAATGCAGACATTCCTTTGATAAGAATTAATTTCTGAGGCTACTGACTTCCTGGATCATTGGATAGATCATCCAATATATAAAACAACTAATTACTTCTTAAGTCACCTACTACATCATCTTAAAAATCCCCACATTCAGTGTTAGCCAACCCTCTGTTCAAAGAACAAAGTCAAAGTTTATAAGACAAGAGGATAAATAAAGAGATCAAAAGATTTACATACATGAATCATCCAGAAAGAGTCACAGAATTAAAATAAAGGGTCTACTGTGTAACTACAAAATTGCAAATAAAAATGTAACTGTGCAGGATAAATATATGAAGAGCATTCCCCATTAGTAGGTTCAAAAGCAACATTTGCACTGGGATTGATTGGTATCACCAGAGATGGGAAATAAAAGAATAAATCTCTTTAAAAAGCTTGCTCCTAAGGAGAACAAACTGGGATAATTCAGACTTCACTATGAAGGACAGACAAGATTTTAATGTAACTAGTGCAGCAATTATTTGGGGACATGAAGAAACCATACAAACCTGTTTTCCTGATTAATATGCAGTGGTATTACAGTTAAACATCTTAGCGAGGATAATCAGGAATCCAGAAATGTGTTAATACAGCCCCTTCCTTTGCAGAGTAGTTTAGCAGCTCTGCCGTTCACACACCCCACACCCCTCAGCCCAGCCCGGGTACCTGGAGAGCATCAGCCCCTCGTGCCTGCCCTGCAGCACCGTAGCTGCCAGCTCCTTCCTGCGCAGGCTGGTGGGCAGTACGTGTGCTATGGCACTGGGCTCAGCAACAGAAACTCTCACTCACACTCCTCCTACCACTGTTCCCTCCCTCTCCTTGAACCAGCTATTTCAGCTCCAGACATCCACCTGCTGAAGGATACTGAGGCGCAAGGCTGTTACACACACTGCGCTGTCCAAACAAGAGTGATGATCAATTTAACATCTCGCACCAGAAAAAATAAAATCATCCTTGTCATCTCAAAAGAAGCCACAGCAATCTTCCCCCTGGAAAGCTGACCTTTCCCAGCCAGGAGTCCAGGAGTTCACTCTCAGCTACAGCTGCAATAAGCCAACACTCTGGAACACAAGGCTTGGTTATCCCTGTTGGTGAACATGGCTATAAACTAGCATGCTCCAGCTATTCTTTTATGTTCCGGCTACAGCTTTTGACTAACATCCTGGAACAGTATATTCCACAGGATGACAACGCACTAGGTGAAGCAGCATTTCCTTTTATTTGTTCTAAACTTACAAAGCAGTAATGTCATCCAGTGACCTCTTGTTCTCATAAATGGAGAGCATGAAAACAACGATCTGATTGCTTCTGAGTTAGGATGAGGGCTGCCTTACTAGGAGTTAAAAAAACCAAACCAATAAAAAGTTGTCAGTTTTATTTTTAATCTCACAGATTTTTGGCCTGTTTGGGGATTGGCAGAACTCTGAGCGTTCCTGCCCCAAAACAGCTAAGAATTTTATCTAGATATGAGAAACTATGCAAACTAAAAGTGCTTGTTCTGCCTAAAAAGTGAATATTGAAAACTTTTTTCATCTTAAATGCTACTGAACTTCTGGATGTGGTTCTTTAGATTTCACTCATTAGTAGAAACTGGGTGCCCAGAGCCCACCACATGGTGATATGATTGACACCCAATCCTGACCAGAAAAAGAGCTCCACAGTCATGGAAGGAAAAAAGGCTGCCAATCCCTCCAATTACTCCTGGAGAGTCATAAGGACACATGGGAATGGCAGGAAGGGTTAAAGACATTTCAAATTGGAACACAGGTTAATTACAAAGTTCTCACTGCATATGAAACCCCTGAAATATGTTTTGCAGAAATGGAGGTGACAGTAAGGTCCCCAGCAGGTAGTTATGTTCCTTTCGTGAGTCATCTCAAGTCTATTAGAGAAATTCTGAATTTTCAAGCTTGCCCACTCTAAATCTAAAAAACCTAAATCTGAAAATAACTATGCCCTCATTGGCTGTCTTGTGCAAACACAGACACTCTTGATACTGAAAATTTAGCTTTATCTCCTCCGTCTCTCTCTCACATGGCCCATTCCCTCTTACCAGCTGTTAACTCCCACCTCTCATGTTGACCCACACTCTTCTGTCCAAAACTAACACCAGTTTACTGACATTTCAAATCCAGCCAGGTAACGAACAACAGAGCCAACCAAAGAAAACTCCTCATTTCATGTTCTAAAAATGGACTAATGTCCCTGGACGTCCTTCCCTGATGAACAGCTGTGAATAATCAGATTTGAAAGGCAGTCCAAAAAAGACTCCTATATTAGACCAAATTTTAAACAGAAATCTGCTGTACTTCACCCGTTGCTGTACTGAGCAACCTTCGCCTACCCAACAGCTGGAGTATAAACTTCATCCTCGGGTCTTGCTGCCACCCAAGACAACTTTATCATCTCTGCTCACTTGGGACATTTTCTGGCTGCCCAGAAACTTCTCAGCAATAAAATGACAGTCTAGCCAAGCATGCCCTGGGACTGTTTGTTATCAGAGTACATCTGGTGAGCTCAGTGACCACAAAAGATGGCAAAGCAAGTTAAGATCACACTGGCCCAATCACAGAGCTGACAGAAGAAATGCTGCAGGGGGAGACGGGGTGGGGGGACACTGAACTTTGCTAAATATAATTTTCCTGATGTGTACATTTCTCAGAATGGCCAAAAGTGGGGGTATGAGAACACCTGCTTATTCTGACTGCTTCCTTTTACTCATATCCTGTTCCAATATAGACTTATATTCAAAGGTGCTAGCCATAACCCCCCCTAGGAGATCCTGCATTATTCCAAACAGTTGATGACTTGAGTATAGAGACAGCAGGAATTTCTGGAGCTCTAGAGACCTAGAAACTACAAAAAATTTAAAAAGCTGAAACGTTCTGTTTCATCACATATGGCAAAGGTAGGGAAACCATCCCCCACCTGCAGCTAACTGCTAAGTCTGCTCTGTATGGTGGAGAATGCTCTCGGCATCCTGAGAGCCCAAGACTCAGGAAGGAAAACTGGGTGAGATTGTAATGAGGACCCAGCCATTTTCCCACTTCAGCTCCTGTTTCAGCAACAGCAGTAGTGTCCAGACAGCACTGGAATATAGTAAAACACCTCACCTGTATTCATCATCAAGGTTCACAAACCAGCAAACCCACTGTGTTTCAAACACAATTACTGAACTCACACAGGGCAAAATGGATTAAGTGTGGAGTAGCAAGTGCTACTCCCTCAACAAATACACAAAAAAGAAGATTGTGAAAAAGGGAGAAGAAAACACAAGTGTGAGATTCAAACCAGTCCTTAACACTTAAAATCTTTTAACATCTGTCTCACTGATGTCTGTTTCTGAAACAGTCTGGAGCTCAGCATCAGGCCAGCAAAGCCTAAGGCAGAGAGTCAGTATGACTTTAGTACATCTCTACAGTTTGGAAGAGAGCAATAATACGAGTATCAAAGACTCAAGCCCAAGCCTTGCCTTCCTCCACAGACTACAGCCCTGTTCTATTTCGCAATTCAGCTTTCACCCAGTTTTGCGAACAAATCCAGCCTCATTAACTCACTGCAGAGGTCAGTTAGAGCTCTCTAGAACTGCATCAATTCTCTTCCCCCAAAACTTGGATGATATGGGAAAGAAAAAGTAGCTTTTTATGTAACACTGGAGAAATGTACCAGTTTTGTATGTTTTTTTATCGTGCAAGATCTTAATTTCCTGCTAAAATGACCATCTTTCACCTATGGAAACTCTCATTTCCACCAAATAAAACAAGCCATTAATGTTCTCGTAGTTGTGCCAAATTCCTTTCTCTTTTTTTTTTAAATAGCAATAACAAGATTTTCCTCAAAGCCCTAAGTGCCCAAATCTCTGTTCACAATACACTGGCTATTTTATCCCCAACTTCCGTGTGGCTGTTTTACCTTCATTTTCAACCTATGAAATCCAGGACAGCTCATTTCCATAGGAAAGCAGGTCCAGTGTGTGTTGTGGTCTCTTTAGGACCATTTTTACATTATTAGGTTCACACACCTTGCGATCTGTCTCTCCTGAGCCAGGCCAGCAGTGCATCTTCTCTGAGCACTGGCACTTACGGCGCTATGCTGTGCCGCAGGTCAAGTTCAAATTGTGCTGACCCTCCATCTGGGATTTCTCTCAGTCCCTATCTTCCCCCATGCTGTAGTGGGAAACTAGACCAGACAGACTGTTCCCTGGGAAAATTATCATCTCTCATACCAGGGTCACATTCCTACAGGCTTCTGGAAACTGTTCCTAAACAAGGCACACTCCTGTTCTTGGCAATTGGTAACAGGAGCACAGACAAGAAGAGGATTTTAAGACTTCAGCAACAACTTAACAGATGTCAAAACCTAGAGCATGCAAGGTCTTTGCCACTGTTAGCAGGTAAAGAATGCACCTATCCTGGTAGTTCAGGCCTGTTAATCCCTAGAGATCTCCATGGATGAAGCAGTACCCAATGGGAGTGGATAGGGTGGCTGTACCAAGTGCCAGAGCATCTTAGCACAGCTCCATTACCCACACACCCTCCACTTCATGCAGCAGATGCACATGCATCCCTTCACCTGTTTTCCAAAGGACACAGTCCTGCCAGGAAGAGTTCCTAAAAAGAACCACTCTGTTCAGAAAGGGCAGCCCATTTGAGAAGGTAAAGGGTATTTCAGAGAAAGCTTCCTACTCACTCAGAAGCAAACCCATGAAGAACAGAGGGGCAGGACTGTTCCCTAGTGGTAGAGCTGCTGTCTCACTGGGCTCACACATGGCAAGGCTGGCACCCAATAAATCACAGCACTAGGCAATAAAAGATCCTATCCATGGTAGGAAATTGACCTATTAATGAGAGTTTATTGTTAGTAGCAGCTCCTCACAGCCCCCTAACTTCAGCAGTGTTGAACGGAGGCTGGTAGCTAGCATAAAAGGAAATTAATAGCTTTCAACAGCTTGATGAACCCAGGAGCTTTCCACACTGGGTCACCAGGCTAAGGCAAGTCCTCTTCATGCACCATCACAAGCACCAGAAACAGGGAGGCAGCATTTCTGCAAGTAATGCTAGCAAGCCTCTCCCTGTGTAAAAAGGAGCCTTTCCCTTCTAGAGCAGCTTCCATGTAAAGCTGAACGCATTCTCAAATGACCACACATTGTTCTGCCTTTGTGCCCTCACCAGGAAGGGAAGAAGATGCTGAAATATGCAGTCTTGCTCAGGAAGGTAGGTGAAACTCCAACTCAGCATGACGGTTACAAAGAGCAAAGAGATTATCAAACAAAAGTTTCCAGTGTTCATACACAAGGGCAGACACGAATTTTGAAGCTGTAAACTTCCCTCTAGGAAAACAAAAGGTCTTCACAAACAGTCGCCTTCAATTTTCAGCTCCCTGTCTAACCTGTCCTACACTAAAACAGATGAACTTCAGTCTGACTTCTTACAGTAGTTTCATCTCTCTCAAAACCTCCTGCATATTTTCGGGTCACTCTGTAACGTACAGCAGCAATCGCCAGATCTCTCCACCCACAGCAACTTCTTCCAGACTAACTCTTCTTCCATGTTTATCTTCTCTTTGATAGTTTTTCTCCAGATTTTTCCTTCTTTTGTGACAGCAGACTAATGACCAGCTCCCACAGGCGGCTGGATTAAGAGTCCCAAAAATCCTTGACATGAAAGGATTTTAAATGACTATTTTCACTAACAGAGACTCAGTATGGTCTGTTTACCAAAAGGCCTTTTCTGAAGGAGAAAAAAACTGCACTGAAGTCTGGATGACAAACTACTAAAATAGCAAAGTATTTTGAAACTGCAGCAGTTCTGACAGGAAATGGGGACTGAGCTGCACTTAATGAAGGGCGGTGGAAAACCAGCAGAGAGATTCTAGACATGGCAATACATGGCTCTACTCGTATTTTCATTTGCTTATAAAGGAAATTCTGACAGCTGCCAATATAAACAGAGTACAAGCACTAGCAAAGAGTGTACAATTCCAGGACGTGTACACACATGGGTGTGGAAAAGACAACAACCCCCAGCAAAACCTGAACTTCCAACACGTGCTCTAATTTTGTCCAATTTAGAGAAGAGAGTTTAAAAACAAGGAAGAAAGAACCATCCTGTTCAGAAATCCCTCTTTTCTGATCTTTCTCTTTTCCAAACATTAACAGGGCAATCCATGACTGCGTGAGAGTTCAGGACACCTGGGACTGCCCTGTGTCACTATGTCGCTGGATCAGTCAGTCTTTTTGCCTAGCTGATGCCTTCTCTCTGGGTCCCTTTACCCCCTTGTCGAGGAAGCAGGGAAGGAAAATCCTCTCCTTTGCTAGGAAGCCAAATGACTCCCTGGAGCATATGTTCAATTCCATTTTCTTCAGAGGGCTGAGGCCACACAGGGCAATTTTGGGAATCTGTGCAAGCGTCAAACCACGCAGATTTTCCTGATCTCTATCAGCCGAAGCTTGAAGTCCACCTATGACTTCCTGGAAACAGCTTGCAACAAAAGTTCTTATATTCTTTTTCCTCATAAAAATAAGTCACGTGCTCTTTCTCAAAGCCTGTATTTCAAACCAGCACAACCAACCTCTGATCTGGGTTCCTCTTGTTCCAACAGCACCTTAGAGGCACACAGCTCCTGTGCTAGGCATGAGCAGCAAACTTTCTGTAGCTTCAGCAGCTCTATTTTCTTTCAAAACCAAACTCTTCAGAGAAGACTTCACTGCCTTCTCCGCTGAAAAGGATATATTTTAACTTAAAAGCGCCTACACAAATAATTCAACTTGACACAAAATCATGAAGAGGCAAAAGGAATTTCACTTCATTGTGAATGAACCCGTAAACATCAACATACTCTCCCAATTAGGAAGGACTGTCAGCACTTTGATTTTTTTACCCAAGTTCAAGCACTTTGCCCTCTGTTTATACGAAAGGTTACTTACCCAAAAATGAAAATACATGCTATTTCTCCACAGCGTCAATAAGCCCTGGGACAATACAGCAAAAATACACACTCTGGAGGAGATCAGTAACTTCACAAGACAGAAAGTGGCAACTTTGCTGCTGAATAAAGTCAGTACTAAGTAACAAGGTTATAACAAGAAAAAATTGTAGCACACCTGAGACTTCCATACAGCTGGAGAATGACATCCATACTCCTTCTCAGAGATGACTGCACTCTCTCATTCAGGGACACCAGCAACTCCCTGTTCCTCAGCCTACCACAACCACTGTGGCCTCCAGTCATGCAAGTGCTCTGGAAGAAAGGTATTACTCTAACCTCAACACTTCCTCTCTCCTGGGACATTGGTCAGGGTGAATCATCAGTTAATAAACAGTATTTCTTAACTGGGTGCAGCATTTCCAACAGCACCGCAGGCACATTTCCCTTTAGTCCTGTTCTACAGAACACATCTACATAAATCCACTCAGGAGAGAACACCTGAACAGTAAGAGCTCATAGCAAATCCATTCCAAAGAACCTGAGCTTCTGGTATCTGTTACGCTGGCACAGATGCCATGTTTCCCAGTGCTCAATCCAGAAAACTCACACTCCTGCTCTTACCTTTCATGTCCAATCTTCCTCTAAATTAGTGTCCAGAACGCCCTACTCCCTCAGAAAAAACCTAAATAGATTGCTTGACATGCAATTAATAGGATTAGTCTCGTCTGTGGTCAGTCTCTCTGAGCTACATTCCACTTGCCACAAGCTGATTAGCTGCCTGCTTAAGGAGGAGCTGGGATAAGTTTCCTTCTGACGGCAATGAAGTGGAGAGGCAGGCGCTGACTGTAATAATATGCTGTTTCCTGTCTGTGGCTGAGCTGAGCAGTACTTCCCAACAAAAAAGGGTTTACAGGAGCTTAGGAGCTCAAGCTCTACCTCTTCCAGTGAAGAGCCTTTAACTATGGAGGAGGGATCACTAGCATGGCTCCTGGCACTCAAAAAACATGCTCTGAACCAGCTTCCATTTCACAAAAGCACCAAAAAGAAGAAACCAAACTACACAAAATTCGCTCTCCACACAGAGGAGCTTTCTCATATGGGATCTCAAAGCTCTGAATCAGATGAGATAAGAAGTAAATGTTGTAATTCATGTTATGTGAATGAGGGTGAAAGTCCACACCACCATTTGGTAGCAATAACTGGAAAACATTTACCAAACCACCACGTGAGAATCATACTGGAACACAAAATATGCACCTGGAAAGATACGATGCCCTTTCCACGCCCTCTCCAGATGATGACAGGTGTTTTTGACTAATATTAAAGAACACATACTTTATACAAATCCTCCACAAAGCAGGAAAGGGTCAATGAACTGATAAGAACTCCCTTCTTTAACTGTACCAACTACACTGAAGGCAGCAGGTTTAGCTCAGTTGGCACCTTCTAGAAAAGAGCAGATCTTCAGCCCACATACCAGTCTGAGGAGGAAGAATTTCACCACACAAACATTTATAAAACTGGGCCAAAGGAGATGATCCAAAGTCTTTTCAAAGACTTTCGAGGGGACAGCTGTGGTGGCAAAATGCTGACCTGAGCAACAGGCAAGAGAGTGACTGGCATCCCCCAAACCTTGCAGGTGTCGCAGGGGAGAACAGGCATGATGGATGGCTCAGGTCCATGACACAGGTAAAGCAGATTATCTAGAGACAGAGATCGGTAAAACCTAGGCTTCCCAGCATCATCTTGAGAAAACGCTATTCCAGGTTGAAGTATGGAACTCATCCTCATTGCAGATTTTGTTTTAATGCTCCTAACACAACTACAGGTTAGTCCATCATGTGGGCACCTTAACGAATCACTTTACTCCAAAACTGCACTGTCCAAGAAAAAACTGTTTATGAAAAGAGCTAAAGTCTCACCGGGAAGACCCAATGCACCCAGTGTGATCCCAGATCATCTGCTTTTTAGAAATCACAAGAGGTTTTGAGGGTATGGCTGAGAAAGTGCTGCTCAGAAATCAAGGCCAGGCTCTGACCTCACCCATCCAATGCTGCTGATCTCTGTCTTGTTAGGAGCACAAAATAGCACACACTGATGGCAAGAATACTGGCTAAAAGTTGACTGCTCTCTTTGAAATAAAGGGTTCTGAACTACCAGGACAACACAGTTATCATTACATTTGTGCCACAGATCTTCTCTAAGGCCCTGTGCAAGACAGCAACCCTAGGAAAAGGCACTAGTGAGAGATCTACACACCATGCACCAAGAGACCATATGTGGAAAGTACCTGTCACAGCCCAGACATCCCAGAAGAATTTACCTTGCAGACAGCTGACTCTCAAGGACAGAGACGGCAGAGATGTGACAGAACCAGCAAATACCACACCTAGAGGCCTAATGAAAGAAGAGAGCTCTGGCATGGGGCTGCTATAAGATTTGTTCCCAGAGGCTTCCTGTTAAATATCTCTGCAGCCACACTGTCTGACCTAAAGGAACAAAGCTAAACATAAAGCTTTTCATTACACATCAGGGAATGGAGCTATACAACATCTTAAGCTCAAAAATGCCCCATGTCACATCCTCCCAAGCCCATTCTGTAGTCATCTATCCATTAACTCTGGGTAGCAGTCCTGAAAACTGTCCCCATTGCAAACAGGATATACTTACTGAGGAAATCTATGCAAGATCAACCAAGTAAGACATGGTGGAATTTTTTATTACACACTTTTTTCTAGAGGAAGAGGTCTGTGTCTCAAAATTCACTCTTTTTGCTCTCCTTCCTGCTGAGAGCAAACAAATTACCTGTCAGTCATGTCCTATGTAAAAGGTTTACTGGCAGCTGTTTTTTAACCTTACTCCTCTATCCATGCAGCACAACCTTTGCTGGCTCTGGTTTTCTCCTCTCATGATGCCGTCTCCCCATGCTCTTCAATGTACTTTTAACAGTTTCTCTTCTGCCTGGTCAGCCCTTATTAACTCTCTGTTTTGGATACCCATTGTTCCTCCAAGTGGTTTATCTGATGTTTTTGTTGCTCGTCTTTATGTCAGGACCTTAGGGGTGTCATTCAGGCAACCTGACCTGCAGAATCTATACATCAGGCAGTACAGATGCCTGGACAAAGGCTGAGTTTTCCCAGAAAGAAACCACTCTTTTATAAATCCGTAAGTACAATCTCCATTGAACGAAACAGAAAACCAAAAAGAAAACCAAAACATATAAAACTCTGCTTACAACACCAAATGCTACATATTTTCAGTTTAGGAGAAAAACTCAAGTTGTATGACCCACCGACTTGAAAGAGGGAAAAAAATGCATGAAAGAAATCCGAACTTTAGATTTAGAGGGGAAGCAGAGTGCTCTCAAAGAAAACCAACAGAAAACTGCATGACTGCAAGGAATCCAAAGCACTGACAGCAATGATGTAACAGAGTAAACAGGAGCACGACTAGGCCACCTTCTGATTTCCTAAGTGTTTTTAGAGCTCAAGGTAAACATGTCAAGCACCTCTGTAAGCCACGATAGAAAGAGCAGACAGAAATTAGGAAGAAACATGTTTTTCTTGAATTTACCTAAGCACCATGATACATTGCTCAGCTGGAAAGAGTGCGAACTGTACCTGCTTGAATCTCAAGGTAACCCTTTACCTTTTACCAGCTAGGGAAGGCAGGGACTGGCAGAGCCTGATACCAGAGTCTTGGAAATAACTCTTCACTGTTGGACTCGGATGGGGCAATCTGAGAGAGCAAACACAGTACCTCCTTCTGTCCCTAATGCAGTCTTCCTGATGGAGATTAGATCTCTCCCAACTACAACAGTAAGCAGCACAGTAACAGTACACTTACCTGAAAAATCAGTCTTTATTTCTATTTGAGAAAACTGAAGCAAGATCCAGGATAAAATGCTTTATTAACAGGTAAATAACATCACATTCTTGAAAACATATCCCCTACTCAAATCACCGCATAAACTCTCTCTCTCTACTCTCACACTGACACCTGATATCAATATTTACTTCCCATACCCAGATGTGCCTCCTACCTGTCCAACTATGGATGTAGAAAGTGTTTCCAAGCTTTCAGCGGGTGTTGAGGTTTTATCTCGACACAGGCACTGCAAAGCCAAAAGCTACAGCTACACAACAGAAATGCCCTTTGGCAGATGTTTAAAGCAGCAGGTCACTCCTGCTGCAGCACAAGGCACACTGCTCAGTGTCGGTCAGCACCTGCGGGATCAGGAGGGATTCCTCCCTCCAACTGGACTGCTCCTCCCTTCACCTTGCCTTAGAGCAACACTTCCTTTCCCCAGGCTCTACTTCTTCTCTGTTTTGAGCCCCTCAGGAGCTGTGTGGAGGTTTGTTGCTGTTCACCAGCTTGACACTCACCCTGCAGGGCTGACATTAATGGCTTTTTTTCTGCACAACAGGTGCTCCCCCAAATTGGAGCTTGCAGAACACCTGCACCTTAGAAACACAATCATTTTTCCTCCTAGCTCCTGAGCCTGGAGAGAACGAAGCAGGGACACCACCACGTTTCCAGACTGCAAATACTTAGCACACATTCCACATCTAACGAGTATCCTGAACCAATCCCACAGTTATTTCTGAGCTATTTCTCTCTGTTCCTCCTTTTGCTTTCCCACTATATATAGCATACGTATATAAACACACCCACAGACACACACAAATAAAGTCAGAGAAAGAAGTTTACATATTTTAATGCCTATGGGAAAAACTAAATTCCTTTAGCAAGATCTCCAGTATAAACATGAACATCGCCTCTAACTTCCTCAGCAGAACAAATTTTTCTGTCCCACTGTGCAAACAGGTTCTATCAAACCCTCCTAGCTTATAGGGAAGAAAATCCCTGAATGCCAAGTCTTAACACAATACATAGTAACCTGAGGTATTTCCCTGAGGTAATTTCCCATGTGCACAAATATTGTAAAGAAAAGTAAGTTTATTATTTTTTTTATTTTTCATGAAAGATGCTGTGAAGATTGTTCAGATACTTTTCAACTCTGCAAAAGAAATGGCATGTGGGGAAAAGATGCAAGAAGAATGGAAAATAATGCAAAAAGTCCTACCGTGAAGCTGTTGTTGACATTCTTCGTGCTGGATTCTGCCACGCTAGCATCTGTGAGATCCACCTCATCAAAAATAATGGACTGGAAAGAAAAAATTCAAAATCCCGATAAATTCTTGAATCCAACGTATAAGCAGCAGACTCAAAGACAGTCTGCCTAGCATGCTCCATATCACAGCCTTTTATGATTTGAAAGACAGACACAGCATCAACAACATCAAAGATCTGGAAGTCTAGTTCCATACACTGGAGATCACTCTGGCCTGTGTTCAGACAGTGAACACAATGACTTTATTTTTATTAAAGGATTATTTAAAAAGAACACCAAATAACTGTAGGTTTTGTTCTTGTGTAAGGAGACAGTTTTATATCTAGTTGACTATCAACATACTAAAACAGATGCATAGCAGCTCTGATTTGATAAATTCTAGCCTTGCTTGTCTACTGCACTCTCTTTTAATTCATATTCTCTTCCGTCTATTGATTCAGAGTCCATTCCCTACTAACATGCACCAAAAGGGGAAAAAATGTGGAAAAATCAGTATCACAGGTCCGCATGATGCTTCACTTCAAAACCAAGGATTTCCAAGTGTGAGGCAAAACACAGGGATCTTCTAGTAGTTGCAAAGCCTGAAGACCAGTGCTTAAAGAGCTCTTTTCCCTGCTGAGGGCTGCCTCCCTGCTGACACCCATTTGCCTCCAAATCCCCTTCAGTGACTTCCTTCCTTGGCCTTACAGGTACTGTCAGGACCTTACCTTGGCAGTTTTTGCATAGTAGAGTGTTCGTCCTCGCAGCTTAAAGTATCGTCTCTTCCAGCGCTGGAAGGAGCTGGTCTGTTTCATCAGCATCCCCTCTTTTATGACAGTCTACAAAAGCATCAGAGGAGAGAGGTGAAGCACAGGTTTTACTGACAGGCACCTTTTCTGCTCCCCCAGCACACACCCATAGGGAAACAACTGGAGTTGGAGACCAATAACCTCAGTGCCCTCTGCTGGAAGCATTTCACAGATTCATTCAGCAAAACTGAGCAGCCTTCACAAGATAAAACTCTCATGAACACACAACCCATACTGTGGTGCGGTTTTACCCTTGTCTCCAGTGCTATCACGATACCAAAGAAGATAAATAACTTAAAACTGAATGAGCATTTCGAATCTAACAGTGACTCGGGGAATGTAACAGTTAAACTCACAGAGGCTGGATTTCAGTCGCAGGTAATTGCACCTCTCATTTAATTGGCATCTGATTACCAGCACAGATGCACCCAGGATATCTGTCTCTACCTCCAGCTGTGCCTTGTGAAATTACCAGCGTCTACCTGGCACAGAGGTGGCAAGCTGCAAGCCCAGGGAATGAAGAGTGAAACCAGAGCAAAGAAGAAGCTATATCCAACCTCAGCATTTGGTATTCTTCAGATAGTCTTGGCCCTGCTTCGATACTCTCTGGCCAGCTGCCATTTCCCAGGGCTGCAGTGCCAAAACTGTCTACGCACACTGACTCTTTTTCTTTAACTGCTTTATAACTAGACTGACATACTAGCATACACAGGCTCATATGCACATTCATATATTGTGCATTTATGGGGGTATGGATTTAATCCACACGCACTTCATTTTGCATTGTCAAATACATTTGATTCCTTTGCTGAGGACAGGTTTGAATATCAACAGCTACATGAAAGTAATCTCAAAAACTGCAGCTCAGAAAGACAAAAGGCAAAAAAGTCAGGGCTGGATGTCCAGCTCCAAATTCCTGATTGTAAATACTGTCTAGGAGCTACAAGCAGCCTTAGTACCACAAGAAACCTACTTCTCTCCTCAAAAAAGTCGCAGGAACCTACTTCTTGCTGAGAGAGCCCAATGCGATAAACACACAGTTAAAACACAAGACACAAATGGTCTGACAATCTTGTAAGACAGGTTATTCTGTATCTTGGTGCCAGGAAAATGACACAGCTTTAACACACCAGAGGTCTCAGTGAAATTCAGGTTTGTAACAGTCAGGTCGCTGATAAGTATCAATTAATTCACAAACACAGCACCAAATGGACACTGCCAGGCTACTACAGCACACAAAATAAATACTCTTACTGATCCACAGGGTTTAGTTCATTTTAGAACTCCTTTCCAGGACACTAAACTTGATTTTAAAATGCTATATATATTTCTAATGTGTGCCTTTAGTTTTTGGAACCGCTGTGGATTTTAATATGTTCCACATACACTGGCCCTTGCCAAGCTCAAAGCTTCCTCAAAAACCACTTCGAAAAAAATGCTGACTATAAGGAGAAACATCCATCTGACAATATGTGTCTCTCTTTTGCTAGACTGAGCCATTCTCAAATTGGTCTGAGAGATCACAGGGTCTGGACCACCATGGTGAAGCCTCTACTCACAAATCAGCTGGGAAAGAGCAAGCTCCACACTCCACCAGATCCTTAAGAGAGCTGTCGGACATAGAAGCCACCATAATCTTCCTCCATTGAGTTGGGAAAGAGAAAAGTGGGAGAGCTCCCCTGTCTCCTGGAAGAATATCATCTACCTTGGATGCTGGGCCCTGGCCAGCTCCAAGGTTGGCAAACCCCAAGCCTTAACGCTTCCCAGTGGTTTGTTTCACAAAGCCACCCGCACTCTGGCAGAAATACCTGCCAGTGCTCAGGCAAACACCAACTTAGTCTGCCTGCTTCAACTGGGAATAGCCAAACTCCACAGTACTTTCCAGGAGAAGGAAAAGAGAAAACAAAAATGCACAACTGAGGATTAAGATTCTATAAGAAAATGGCTGTTTCCCACACCAGCTCCCCATAGCTCTGAAGCAGTCACTGAAAGACATCTTGGCACTCGTTTTCACAGGACACAGCACTAGGAATACACTCTAAGAAGCCATAAAGCATCTGGGAGTGGCTTTAGGGTCTGGAAGTTAAACACACTATAGCAATACCCAGAAACAAAATGTTAAACCACCTTAGAGCTAATATTACACAAATAATCCAAAATTCAGACATTACCTTAGCTGAAGCTTCAGCATAAGAGAAAATGGAGTGCAAAGACTGACCAAACAGCATCCCTTCCTGAAACAACTCTGAAGGTAAGGCCAGAGCTGAAGGCACTCATCTGGAACTGGGAAAGATGCATTCATGCTCCTACTCTGCCATGGACTTTTTATGAGCTCCCAATAAAGCAATTTTCACTCTGTGTGTCTCCATCCCCCATCCGTCAAGTGGAACAAACAACACCAGCCAACTCTGTGGAAACCCACTAAAATATATACTTCTCTCACACATTACTTTAACCTCCAGCACCGAAGCATCTAAGAGAAATGTAAAGTACCAGCACCCAAATTACCACACTAAAGAAATCACACATTTCTGCAGCTCATTTTTTTACAGGGAAAAAAATGGGAAAGTGGCAGGAGATTTTCCAGATTAAGACAGAAACATGGAGTGATCTTTTGCATTCTCTGGAAAAAAACACATATAAATAAAAAATGAGAGAGAGAAAGCAGCTACTAAACGCTGCAAAGCCCTGAACCAGAATCAGAAAGGAACTAAAAATCCTGGGGAAGACTCCTGGGATGCAAAGCCCGAAGATATCAAGTCAGCCAGGAGGCTGATAAGAAAGTAGCAACTTGCAGAAGGAGATTTCAGAGCTCTGTTGCTACGCTTATTTACAGCTATGGTTAAACTGGGGTCAGCCAGAGCCCTTACACACCCCAGGCTCAGGCAGCATCACTTTAGCCAAACTCTTGCCCAGCCCACCAGCACAGTAACACTGCTCCTGCCTGCTCCCTCACCTCAGTTGGGCTCACTCACCTCTGCACAAGACGTGCATTCCTCCATTAAACCCTCTTTTTTTTTTTTTTTTTTTTTTAACCCAACGGCAACACTTGCAGCGGTCACCTTGCCCCACCCTAAGCAGCAGTTTCTGTCATTGCCAGGCTCTATCTATAGAAAACCTCACAGCTACCCAGCTCAGACATGAAAGGCCAGAGCAGGAGCACTCACTCTGCTCACAGCAAACATGCCTCCGGTTCAGTGCTGCCCATCTCTGCACGAGAGCAGCCGGGCTATTTATAGGCACTCAGCTCAGCACAGTTTGGTGGGTTTGGGCGGAAAGTGCCAGAGATAAGATCAAGATGACTTTATAAAATGATGCAGACATCGCTGCCTTTCTCCTCCTCTATTTTGACTTTACAGCCAAAGAACTTGTTACTTGCAGAAGAATGCAGCCGAAGAACATGAACTGGAGAAAGGACCTGACTGCAAAGTGATACAAATGAAATAAAAGAGGGGAAGTGAACAGTTACTTCTGCTCCTCAGCCTCTGCAGATTTTTAATTGAAGATCTACTCTGATCAGATTACTGGGCATGTAATTCATCAAGATAAATTTGAAATTGCTTCTCCCACAATGAAAAGAGAGTGTTAAATCTATTTTTAGTATCATATATTGGATCCTATGGGAAAGGCTACTGCCCCAAAACATGATGCAGTTTGATTACGTGTATCCTATCCAGGATAAATACTAAAACTGTTTGCAATGGAACTATGCAGACTGTTTTCTATCCAGCTGAGTCCCTTTCCGGTGTGGTGTCCTGTGGCATGGCATTCCATGAGTAGATAACACTACGAAAAAATGAATTATCTTCTTAGATCAAGCGTAAAATGATGTGCTACTGGTTTCAACACTGACCCCTTTTATCATATTGCAAGTCAGTGTAAAAAAGGTTACTGAACAAACCGACGATTTAAAGCAACACTGCACATAGTACAGTGTCTTAAGAAGTCTGAAAAGAATAAGATTAGACAGCTGAAAGGCAAGGCCTAGGAAATTTCTAGCATTTTATTATTTATCTTTGGCCGTGAAGAACAGCAACTCCCTGCAGAAAAAAATTCAGTTAATGGCAAGCAATACACAACCCTCACCCCCAGCTCATCCCCTTTCAAAACTTGACATTTAGGAAGAGAAATAATATGTTCTCAGATTTCTCCTGTCAAAATGGGTGCAGAGTTCAGGCCTAATCCTGAACTGACAAAAGAAAAGTTTTGCCACTGACTTCAACAGAAATGGTTTCAAACAATTAAGAGGACTTAAAAAAAGAACTTAAAAGAGAGCCTTGTGCTTCACTGTTTCCCCTTCCCACCTTGTAAGAACAAGAAGCCAAAAGATTAACAGGAGCTGTTCAGAAAATCAGCAAGACACAGTTGTGTTTTTGGCAGCACTGCTCATCTGAGGTGTCTCTGCACCCAGTAACCCATGTCAGGAGGTTAGAGATAGCCTACGGAGATTAAGTGCCTTCTATACTGATAACATGAGTGTTTCTAATAAAAGTTAAGAAGGATCACATCAGATTTCCGCTACTTTCCGATTACATCTCTTGTCCTCCTGCACATAGTACTGCTCACCAAGTGAAACCCAGAAGACAATCGTTTCCTGAAGCTTAAGTCTATTGCCCCATTTGGAAGTAGGGCTCTTGATAAAAGTAATTTCCTAATCTGGAAAACAAGCCCTATTAGCCAGACGGAGGGTGACTATCAAGCATGTCCAGCTGTCAGGCTGGCAAGTGTCCCTCGGCACAGGGAGGCTCCAAACCATGTTTGATAGAGACAGAGGAAGAACAATCCAACTTATTTCACTGCTGAGATCATAACATATTCTTAAGGGCAATTACTCAGTGCAGCACATCTAAAACAAGAATTATGCTCCACTGACACTTCTTTCCAATGCAGGAAAAGAACTATGTACAAGGTAACAGCAAAATAACTCACAGCTATCTAAATAGCAACTAAAGAAACCCAACCCCAAAGTCCTCAGCATCTGGATTTCTCTGTTTTCCATCTGTTTTCAGAATGTGAAAACTGGGTTTTTTTGTATGTACCATAAAACACTGATGCCAAACAACAAATAATTGACTAAACAAAGCATCAAATGCAGAGAGGGAAAAAGGGAAAAACAAAATGCAAAAGCATATGCGGAACTGGGCTATCTTTATAGATGCTTACTAGGGAATTTTACAGGCAGCTGATCCCCAGTGACCAAACAACCTCATCTAGTCACTGATTTTGAGTAAGCCACGGCAAAAAGGATAGGAGTAGGTCTGCAGGCACTTAAACATGGCCAGACAGTCTTGCTGTGCTAGGGCAGGTACAAATCTGAATGCTGTACCTTGTTGTGGATAAAACAGTTTTAGTAGCTGGTGTCATAAAAGTTCTCCGTGGTCATAAACATGAAACTAATATTTACAAATGAAATAAAACACAATGAATATAAATGAAATAAATCCAACAAAGAAACTACAGGAATAAATCTAACCAACCCCACAGAATAAGACATGAAAGGTCAAAAGGGTAGGGGTTAACAAGCTAATCTGAGGGCAACATCCTTCCACCAGACAGTGGTCACACCCTGGAAATGAACTCCAGGAAGCTTGGAGAAGGGAAATCTGGATCAGTAAAGCAATTCTAACTATGGGACACACAGAGAGCTATACAGATCTATAGGGGAGCACAAGGTAATTACAGGTTGCATAGTCGTGTTTGGGAATTCTACATTAAATGCACTTTGCTCTTGGAAAAGTGAAAATCGCATTAAGATTTCTTTCACTGGTATCAAAAGAGCAAGACACTATGAGAACTCACTGCAAAAACAGGACTCCAGAAGAGGAGGAAAAGAAAAGAAAATCAGAGCTAGAATCAAATGTCAAAATAGAAGCTGGGGCAGTGAGTCAGAGACCCAGTAACAGAAGCCGAGCACTACAACTGATGAAGGGGGTTTCAGCACAGACCTTTGTACAACCACATGGGAAAGCCTGCGAAAACTCTCCTAACCATCATCCTCCCAGTTCTCCTCTTTTGTAACCTCCAGCCCTACTGAATGAGCTGGACTTGGCACACCCAGTGAGAGACTGGGTACTTGGGGCAAGTACGGCCTACAGCTCTCCCGAGACAGCAGAATCCAGAGCAGAGCACAGCAACCTATCCATGGAGTAGCTGAGATGTCACTGAAACAGGTAAAGCAAGCTCATTCTCCAGATCCGCAGTAAAAAGCAGGAGTTTATATCAAATAAATACTGAAAAGGCTTTAATTTGCCTTGGCACAGATAAATGGTCAAACACTTCATTCTTCATTCGTTAATGCTGCAGCCAATAAACAAAGAACAAGTCTTTGAACCAGCTTCTTTCAATACCAAGTTCAGCTGCTACTATCATGAATGACTCTCCTAAAAGGGATGCACAGTCACAAACCTAAAGTGAACAAATTACCAAATGAAAAACAATTTGAGAGCACGCAAAAATGTACATGGAGAAGGAAAATACAACATACAGCATATCAACGCACAGCTCCTTGGTAAAATGAGCTCTGTCAGAGAGCTCCAAGCAAAGTACTAAAACAGATGAATACTCTGGTCAGCTACTTAGAAGGGAGAATAAAAAACACACCAGTACACTGATTCAGGATGAGTTAGGAGCTGGACAACTCCTGGCACACTAACTGCTTAAGCCTCAGGATGCTTTCCATATGCTCCCGGCATCCTTCCCAAACACATTTATCACAAGACGGAAACTGAGCACAAAGTTCTAGTCAAACTATAGCAAAGGTGGAAGATAAGGCAACAGTTTAATAGCTACCTGAAAATTCTGAAATGGAATAAAATTGTAAAGGGTACTAATTAAATATGAGCTTTATACATTTAAGGACAAACCTGAGAAGTTTGACTGTTATTTTTTCAACCATCTAGAATTATATATACATGACTATATCCCTTCCTTGGGCATCTTCCCCATAGACAAAAAATTTCAAAACATGCTACCTACTGTAAAACCTTCTGAGACATGCCTGTCACAAGCTATGCACCCACACCACAGAATCCCGTCTGAACTCAGAAGCATGTGGCTCTGCTGCTGAGGCACAGCGATAGAACCTCATCTGGAATCATAACTTGTACACAGAACCCTCTAATGCTGCAGGCTGTACCACCACAGCTTAAGTCACACTCTTATTCATTCAGAGAGACAAGTTACTACCAAAAAACACATGTCTAAGGCCCCCCATCCATTTCACCAGCAGGCAGAAGGAGCCAGGCACTCACCATAGTGTGCTGTCAGGGCCATTTGACATGAGAGTACCAGGCTGGGAAGTGTGACCAGTGCAAGCACAGAACAGCAAATGTAAGGGAAAGCACATGCAGAATACAGCTGCGGATCTCATCCTCACACTCATAACCACCCCATCCTTCCCACATCGCTGAACGTCATGGAGACCTCGGCCAAGTAGGAAGGAAAAGTCAGCAGAAAGTACCAGTACGAGAACTTCGGGCTATGGGGAAGCAAAAGTTACATGTTGAGGAAGAAAACTGAATCCTTTGCCCTTGTGTTGAGGAGACTGAAAGAAAGACAGCTTCCTCCCACTGTGTCTGGATTCCTATCACCTCTGCTACTGAATTCTGCGAGGAGCCTGGTTTGATAGGCACTCGTAGATGCAGAGCCAAATCCTCATCCTTTTACTCCAACTGGTATTCAAATAGGTTGAGAGCAGAAAGCAGCTTTTGGCCTTTGGCCATTTAATTAATACTTAGGTATCTTAGAATTTATTTTTATCTCATCTGTAACAACTGTCGTAATCAGATTTTCCATATTTATGTACTAAACAACCTATGCTTTTAAGTTTCTTTTTTCCTCATCTATTTAACATAGTTTTTAAAGGATACTGCAAAGTTTTAATTTGTTTTTCCACTTTCCCTGTTTTAATGTCCTGCAAATACCTTTGACCATGCCAAGACTTTTTGATCAGCACCAGCAACAACAAAGAAGATGAGCGCAGCCCTGGGAACACCGTTTTGTTAACTTTCAGCTGAACAGAACAGAAGGGGCTGGCACGAGTTCCCAGAATACTGATTTTTAATAAAACCTCAATGATAGATCGACACATTCTAGAGAGTGCTCTGCCCTGCCTCAGCTGAGAGCAGTTCCAAAAGCGGGCAGTTCACCCTCCCTGTTCTATCAGACACGTTTCTTCTGTTGCTCAAAGAGGAGTGAAGGCAGCTGTGCCACGGGGTAAGACATTACCTGGAGCTTGCACCACCTGCCTCAGCTCCCAGGTCTGGGGATGCCCTGGGTGATTTCCTGCATTTGATACAAGAAGTATGCATCTACGTTTTCCCTATAGGAGACTGCGGGTGGTATCACCTCTCCTCACTAGAAAATTACATGGATAAATTCGCTAAAGCCTGCAAGACTCAAGTGCAATGTGCTCGATGCAAGCATTCTGTGATCAAGAGGGCATTTCCTTTCTCAAAAGAGGCAAACTACAACATGAAAACAGTGATCAGATGTAAAACTTTTCAATTTAGCAATGAGATGGTGAGGAAACAAAAAGTTCTCTTCTAAAACCAAATGAAGCAATCCTGTACCAATCAACTGCCTAACTCAGAAGTGGTAATGTAGCCACCAAAACAACTTTTTCCTCTCTGGATGAGAGGAGGGCAGCCAGCTTTAGACCTCCTCCTCCTCCTCCTCCCCTATGTAAGTGCTCTCATGTCCAGGTGTGGTCGAGGGCCTGCAAACTACAAGCTCCACGCCCTGTGGAAGCACTGCACTCATGCTGCAGAGGTGCAGCACTACCGAACAGGGCATGCATGATAAGCTCATTGCTTTCTGGAGTGTTTTATATAAAATGTGTGAGGAAGGACCACAAACCTTGGCAGCTGCTGACGAACAGTGCTGCTGCCTCAGCTATTCTGCCTGAAGCTCAGCTACCCCTGGATAACTATTCTGCAGGGCTGCAGTACCAAACAGAAGCAACTTCTTTCTTTAAGAGACACGTAAATTCTTAGTGAAACAAGAAGCAATTACCACTTAGTGAAGAAAAAGCAGGAAACAAACTGTTTCAGTGGAGAGTTAATAAAATACTCTTTAAATAATGGCTGGTGCATTTGAAATCTTGGAAAAATGTGTTCCAAGAGGAACATGTGTTCACTCGGGACAGTAGTGCGCTGCGAAATTTCCAATGATGCTGTGCCAATCTCTAGGGTAAACCTTAAGCTTTCCAGGAATAGGGAAAAACCCTCTCTATCTCACTTGTGCTTTCTCTTACATATGCAGGTATAGCTGCTATTTCAGAAAGAATCAGACTGGATCTGTAATTAAAGAAGGTAAAGTTAGGCAGTGTCTTACACGGTATATTGGATTTCCTAATCAGGTAATCTGTAGACAGACATTTCACAGTTTTCATTTATAATCCAGTACTCCTCCAAAGTAAAAACTCAGTAATTTTTCTGTAACGAGAGGTTTTGAGTAGGGGAAAATAGTCTAAATATTTGACTTAAGTTTTATTTTTAAAAAATTAAGCAATCAACCCAAAACATTCAATACCTATTTTATTTTGTCTCTAATTTTATTAGAGAGAATAATTAGTAGCCTGAAAACTTTTTAGCAATGTGGTCTAAGTAAATCCATGCTCTCAAAACATGCAAAAGTTTAATGCTAGCTCTTCAGTTCTTGGAACATGATCTATAGTTAGAAGAAATGAGAAATGCTACAAGTGCGTGTGGTTTTGTGCTTTGTTTTATTGTGCGGTGGGTTTTTTTTAGTTTGGGTCTGTTGTTCTTTGGGTTTTTTTTAACAAGGAAGTAACAGCTGTTGCTTTCATACAGCATCCAAAACTCTCCAGCAGCAAGGCAAACTTGCAGTATAGCAGTGGAAACAGTGCTGGGAGGCTTCCCAAATTGTGTCAGAACAGATGAGTCTGAAGTGCACACGAAACAGAATGTAGATTAAGGGACAGAAACATTCGTACAGCCTAAAATCCTACCTTTGTCCTTAGTGCTCAGAGAAGAAACTAGTATGTTCACGCTGTTAATCCAAGAAAATTCATGTCCTTAAACCTGTGCTCATGATGTTCAGTTTCAGTTCAATCACAAAAACTTCTCTTTTCCAACAGTTCTCGCTCTTTTTAGGTGAAGAGTTCCCAGTTTCTACCTGGATTAAAGCATAAGCCACCACAATTTATGACACATGAAGATCCTAAAATGTCCTCTTTCAGACGGCCTGTTAGAAGGCAGCAAAACAAAACCAGACAGACATTTTAATATGTTTTAGTGGAAGATGCCACAGACAGAATGTGAATTGAGTAATGAATTCCTGAAAATTCCTTCCTAATTTCTTGCTTATTTATTTTACAATGTTGCTTTACTGAAAGGCTTTGCTTCTTATCGTAATACTTCTTTCAATACTTGTATTTCAAACTAATAAACTTCTCATTTTCCCCACTCTAATCTCAGGAAACCTTAAAACCTTTGCCCTCCAGAAATAAAAATAACACTTCTTTACCTATAAAATGGACATTTTATCTAATAGGCAATACAAGAAGAAACACAATGAGCTTTCTTCAATTGCCCATGCTGCCCACCATATGCCTGAGGACTCCATACAGTATGCTCTGGAAACTTGCACAAAAACCAGGAGAAACATTTTGCTTCCCCCTGTTTTTCTGCCTTTATGCTGCAGGGTGGCTCCAAGACCTCAAGGGTACTGGTCAGAAAGAGAATCACAACTTCCCATAGCACAAAAGGCATCACCTACACCTGGTACACAGCACAGAGAAGGGAAATGTGCTAGTTCAGATACTGAACAGTCTGTCCACTGCAGCATAAAGCTCAACACCAGTTCATTTGTACTGCTTTTCAGAATATAAATGAACTTGACATATCTCTGCTACTGGAGCTAGACAGCTTCCAATATCCCAGAAAGTTTGGAGAGCTGCTCGCTCTGTTTGCAACTCTGGTGAAATATATACTGCAAACTTGTCTTTAAAGGTTCAAGGCAATGATAAACGCTTATAAAAATGAAAATATTACAGAGAAATTGCTTGTGAAAGTAAACAGAACTTAGACTGAACTAGTCTAAACAAGAAGTTCTCCTGATGCCACTCAAGGACGCTGCTGAAATCCTGTCTGGTAAACAAACATACCAAAGCTGGCAGGCTGGAAATCCCACAGAACTGATGAATGAAATGGGAAGATGGCCTGTTCATCCACCCTCCAGCTTTCTGAGGGTTGTAATGTGATGCTGGAAATGAAAGGTCAAGTTCAAAGGAAGAAGCACACTTACACTGTCAGAACTTATAAAAGGCGCCGAGCTCCTTGGTTTCACACCCTCAGCTCCCACGACCACTTTGGATATTCCTGTGCCTCAGTCCATGCTGAGTGACAACAAGATGACATGACCACTTCAGCTGGTTCCAGCTGAGGTCTCAGCACTGCTTAGGAGGTGGGAGCAAGGTCCTGCTGTTGCCTCTCCTCATACACATCTTCCTTTTCTTAGTTCATTTCATCTCTTTCCTAATTCCTATCCATTCAAAAATACTTAAACTTAGCTGATCAACAGTTTCTGCAGCTGCACCAACACCAGTCTGAGACCAGAGAGGAGCTAAAAGCAGTGTCCTCTGAAGCTTGATGCTGATACAAGTCCATCAGGTCTCGAAATGGCTGATCAAGCACACAATTCAGACTCTGCTTCTTGGCCAGCTGAGACAAGAGCACTCACATTACCTGCTATACCTGATCATGTGAGGCTTTCTTCTCTCCCCATAATAATAATAATCATTAAAAGACTCCTAAACATGTTTCCCTTATACCTTCTTCCCGCCTCAAAAATTCTTTCTAGCTAAAAGCAAAGTAAGTACATTAGAACACAGTACTTCACTTTCCAAACACTGAGCCTTCCACGTCTCCTTCCCCTGCCCTCTGCCTCACAAGGGACAGGTTTTTTAGCTGAAGAAATGTTACCTATGATTTGCCTTTTGACCCTGCACATCAACACCTCAGTCCTTAAACATCCAAACGATTCCACTTGCCCCACTACTATCACACCAAGCTACTTCAGTCAAACACAGTAGGAGAGTCTCTGGGGTCTGAGACAAGTTCACTGAAGTTTTATGGTCTTGCAAGCAAGCAAGCAGCTTTACTTTACAGCATTTCTTAGGAAAACAGATGGCAGGACCAGAGGAAGGCAACATACCTTCAAAGTGCTTGCGACTGTGACAAACAAGTAAATTCTAAGGAATTCCACGGCCACAACAGATTTCACAATCAAGCTACTGCAACAGTAAGCTTCTATGGTGATTTAGCTGTACTTAGAGGCATGGTCTTAAGCTACCCCAGCAAAAGATGTGGTCAGAAGAGATTTATATCCTCAGGCCACAGTAAAAGTCTGCCTACATCTCTTACTGTCACTGACGGACCTGTCCAACAGCTTCTACAGCTTACAGAAGTCTGCACTCTATCATTCAACAGATTAATTCAGAATTAGGTCTGCCATTACAAAGGAAGCGAGCTCCTCAAAGTCTCATCAAAACTATGATTACCCACGAAGTTGTCTTTGCTCCTTGCCCTCAGGGCAAGGAAAGAGTATACATGCAGCAGCATGCAGAAAAGACAATGACAAACCAGAACGACATCAACAAGCAATAGAACAAATCAATCCTGAATACCATAATACCTGAGCTTACGTGGAAAATTTGACACTATTTAGTCAAAGGTTTTCGGCAGGTTAACACACAGAAGGCTTAATAGCTGTCGACAATATCTGTTTATAATCCTTGTTATTAATGTGCTTATGTTTGCACATACAAGTGGCTGATTTCATCTTTTTCCAGCCATGCTGACACAAGAAGTGATGTAAAACAGGGAAAACTATTAAGTAGGGACAGGAGCACGTGTTCTGCTATATTCAAACAAAAAAACAACCCAATGCACCTTTCGCCTTAGCATCTCTAATATCCCGCTATAAGCAAGAGTACCCACTCTAGCCCTGGAAAAGTCTTCATATCCCTGCTCTCACCACAAACACCACCATGGAGACAGACTATAGCATCCTTCCTCCTTTTCCACATGAGACTCCTACCACAGGTGGTGTTAATAAATCCCAAGGTTCGTCCAATCTCCAGCAAGACAAATTCTTAAGATTCAGCACTCTGGGTACAGGAAAAGATCTCAAAAGGCTTATTTTTTTTCACAGCAGAACAACAGACTAGCTTAAGTCACCTGGTGCTACAGCACAGCTGAAATCTGCTTGATACAGAACATCAGCAGGTTTAGAGGGCTCCAGGGTTTCCTGGTGTAGTCAAAAGAACCATCTCACAGCCCAGCCCCGCAATGCCTCAGCCCAAGAAGCCAGTGGCAGTGTCAACAGCACCTCGCAGATGGAGGAAGCAGCCCCCATCATGGTCTTCATGTACGACTGCACTTTGTCACGGGGATTTCACAACTTGGACCAATGCAGCCAAACAATGATATGCAGCAGAATGACGGCAGGTCCTGTGTTTGAAAGCAGAGCAAACCAGCCAGCACGAAAAAGAGCCCTTTGAACAATGCTTCAGACACTGAACCATACAGAGACATTTACCCTCCTTTGCTGTGAGTACAAGAGAAGCAACACTGAGCTGCAGCACCGGTGCTGAGCGAGATTTTGCAACCCCACAGCTGCACCGTGCTTGTCCATGCTGCAGAGACAAGGTGAGCACAAGGCAGGTAATGGCAGAGTAAGTAACCTGGTATTTCTAAGCAGAAACACATGACACAACAGTCCAAGAGTTACACGGGAGCTTAGTGGCTACAAAGAAAAATCATGCTGCTATAATAAAGTTAGTACAGAAAAGGGAAACTCCCTATGGGTTGTTCCCAGTCTAAGGTTGAAGGAAACCTTCACATCTTCTTTTATAGTAACAATACAGAGGAACCACACTTGTGGTTGTAGTTGCAGAATGTTGTTACTGCCCCTAAAACTGGTGTTATTGTTCCAGGACAAACTACAGAGGGGTAAAATATGACTGGGCCAAGGGAATCTGGGTGGAAAGGACTGTTACCTTACCAGGAAGGCAAAGCAGGACAGACAAAGATGGGAACAAAGACTGACCAGCTGTAAGATTGCTGCTTGACCAGACAGAAAGCTAAATATTGCTATATGGTTACCACAAAGGTAAAACAGGATAGTGCAAGATGGGGAAAATTAGGATGCACAGAAAGGATGGGAAGATCCTGAGGGAGGCACACACAGTGACTACAGGGAATAACGAGGGCTGCATCTTCCAGAGCAGAGCTCTGATGATGAGACAGTAATTTGTGCCAAGTATAACAGTGCCAAGGAGAAGGGAGGTGTTGGAAAGTGATAATGGAACAATGTGACAGGGAGCTATGGCTGGGATGTGCAGAGGTTCTCAGGGAAGGCATGGGGAAGTGAGGAAAGAGCCCATGGCAATTGTGACACGGGGAGAAAAGGGGAGATGCAGCTTCATGGGGTGAGGATGCCCTCGACGATTCAAATACCAGGTAAATGGGACAGCACTAGGGAGTAGGAGCCCAAATCTTACCTCTATGACGCCAAGAAAATATTACAGGAAAAAAGGGTAAGGAAGGAAAAAAGTAAGACAGGGTCCTGCTGAGCCTGGGTACACTGATCACTGAGCTGGGTAAAGCTCCTTGGAAGGTCTGAACCTGGGCACTGGGAAGAAGGTCGCCTAAGATGGGCTACGGGGGAGGGGAACTGGAGAGGTTCAGAGAGGCGGTTTGGAGATGGCATCGGGGGCAACTCCAGGAGCCCCTGAGGGCAGTCTGTGGGGCGCTGGCAGATGCTGAAGGGCATTTAGGGGGCAGCTGTTAACGGGCACCTGAGAAACCGTTCATTATGGGGATCCTTGAGGGGCATTTTCAGGTTCACAAGTGCCTGGAAAGCTGTTGGGGATGTTGTCAGGAGGTCTCTGCGGTGTGGGTTGGGGGTCGCCAGCAGGACCCTGAGGGGTGGTTGGGATGTCACCGAATAAATAAAAATAATAAACGTCTAAAATAAACGGGGTAAATAAACGTCTCTAACACAGACACTATTTGTTACAATTAAAGATTTTCCCAACAGGGAGAAAGGGGGAAATGGCCGAGTCCCTGAGGGGCGCTTTGGCGGATGTGAGTTGGTCACCGGCAACTCCCTGAGGGGTCGTTGTGAGGGGAAATGAGCAGGATGTGTGGGGGATCGCCAGCAGCTCCCTGAGGGACGGGCTCGGTGGCAGGCCCCCGGGGAAAGCTTCGGGGGTCTCTGGCAGCTCCCAAAGCGGCGGCCCGGGCTGGCGGCAGCGCGGACCGTGCCGGGCGGGAGAGTCGGTGGCACGGAGCGTAATGCGGAGACAGCGCCGGCCGCAGCGCCGCCAGGAGCCCGAGGCCCTGCCCGCGGCCCCCTCCCGCCGCACGCACCTTCTGGCGGATCTGCCCGGACGTCGAGACTTTGCGGATGAGCTTCTGCAGGGAGCCGGGCTCCTGCTCCAGCTCACTGTCCGACGACTCCTCGGGAGCGGCGCCGGCGGCCGGCTCTGGCTGTAGCTGCTCAGCCCCCGCCGCCGCCGCCATCCTGCACGGACCGGCGGGGCGCTCGGCGCCCCCTACCGGCGGCCGCGTCACATGGCGGCAGCGGGGGGGCGGGAGGGGCCAGGGCGGGGAAGGGGCCGGCCGCTGTGACGAGACGGTCATGGCCGCCCTGCCTCTTCACGGTTGCTTGCGGACTGCCCGAGCACCGATCGCACCGGCCCGGCCGTGGCTCCTTGGAGCCTGGACAAAGGTGTTCAGCGCAGCCCTCCCCGCTGAGGCGAGCCCGATAGCCGGGACCGCAGTCCCCATTCCTCCCCATTCTTTGTGGCTACTGCAGCACAGAATCACAGAATCTTCGGGTTGGAAAAGAGTTCTTACGTCATCGCGTCCAACCTATAACCGAACACCATCTTGACAACCAGACCACAGCACTGAGTGTCAGGTCCTGTCGTTCCTTGAACACCTCCACGGAAGAGTACTCCACCACCATCCCGGGCAGCCCCTCCCAAAGCCCTCCCCGTGTTCCCAGGATTTAATGAAATGCTGCGAGCACACCCTCCAGCACAGGCTCCACCTGCCATGCAGCCCCCGGGCCCGAAGGGCACTTCAGGGGCGCTGAGGTCGGACCCCGCTGTGAGGACGAGGGCCGGGCCGCTCCCACGGCCGGGCCGCTACGGGCCCGGGGCAGCAGCAGCCCAGGCCCGGCCCCACTCCATTCTCAATGTCCAGGTAACTCCCCCCTGCCTCTCTAACACCCATCAGCTACGGGCATTGTACTGTTCCCGCTGGGATCTCACGGAGATGTGCGAGGGGAAAGCGTCTGTCACCAATCTCGCCCTGTCAGGTATTTGCTCCAAGCTGTCTTCAAACGTCCAAGGTCCAGAGATGCCATCGCTCCCAGTGCGCATCCCTCTCCGGGTGCTGGCGAGCTCTCTACAAACGGAGTCCCACCACATCAAAGCCACGGAGTCAGGAAATTGGATCTGCTCTCACCCATCGGTAAACAGGAGAAGTAGGCCACAGGTCTGACGCGGTAGATGAACATTACACCAGAACAAGAAGAAAGGGAAGATAAAAGGCAAACAGTTCTAGCTAGAGACCTATTTTCTGCTGACAGAAGTCAGAATCTGCTGGCTGAAGGGCTGGAGAATAGAAGTCCAGCTTATCCTGCAGGACAGGGAACTGCAGGAAGCAGCAGAAAGCCCTCATTCCTCTCTGAGCAAATGTCCAGCATGAGCTAAACAAGTAGTGTCTCAAAGTGCTTTCCCAAGCCCAGACAAAAGAACAGATTTAATAACTATTTCCTCCCCACTGCACAACAAAGTGCACTGTGATTTTGTCACAAGTAGCTTTCAGAAGTCACCACCACAGCTGAATTTGAGAGGAAGGTCAGGCAGCAACAGAGGCCCCTCACAAAGTTGACATATAAGAAATTTTTAAAAAAGGAAAAAAACAAAAAAAAAATCAGATCTCTGAGTTTACTAGTCCCATACTTACAGTTCCAGTAGCCAGAAACACTGAAGGAAACACCTTTGTGGATAAAGATGGACTTTGAAGTAAGACAGGGGGAACGCTGTTCCCCCTCCTTCTCTTACATCTTTAAAGGATTTTCTGAACTCCTGCTCTCCAAGACCAGCAGATTCACAACCAGCAATTTGTTCAACCTTACTGTATCTTCTGTGTGTTCTCAAGCCACCATTAAATTAGTAATAAAAATACCAGGGAAAAGCCTTCCCAGGCATCCAGGTGCAAATGCCTGACCCTCCCCCAAAACTGAAATCACATAGAAATTATCCCGATCACAAACACCTGGAACTGTCCAGGTTCCTTTGGCAGCAAAGCACCCAGTGCAGAGCAAACATTGTGCCTCTTGCAATTCAAGCTAAGGTGAGACACCTGTGACTAATGGCCAGCACTGAGGAACAGGTGTATTAGGGGAGAGCACTGATGGAACCCTGAAGTCAGCTGTAGTCTTAATTAACTGCTTCCAGCATCTTAATCAAGACCAGTTTACAGAAGCAAACAGATAGAAGCGTGAAGTTCTTAATTCCATTTTCTAGAGTGTAGGTTGGGAAACGCAAGTCTATATTAATAAATGTGGGCCCTGCATTCAGACTTTCCAGGAGAATTTAAACCAGGGACACTGAAAAGCAGATTTAAAGCAAAAATGAGAAAAATAAAACACTAGTTGTTTTACATGCAAAATGTAAAAATGCAAAATGTGAGTTGCTGATGCAACTCACTTCAGCAAAAACCTAAGTGAGGTTCAGGAAAAGATCCAACATTTACATGGATAATGAGAATATCCAGATCAACAAGAGAAAACAAGGTTTGCAGAACGCAATCTCATTTCTTAAGCATAAACCAACTGCTGGCAGATGGATGTTGGCAAAGGCTCCTCAGGGAAGGCTGCGCCATAATTTCCTCCTTAATTTTCCTGCACCCTCTTTTGAAGCAGTTGCCTACAGGAAACTAGATTAACTACAGGCTCTGTCTGGACTTGTATTTCTGTTTGGGGTTGTATATAGGGAGCTTTAAGCAATTCATGGACAGTGCACATTTATCTCATCTTTAATAATGTGGTTGTTAAGCATATTGCTAGAAAGTTAATAGTGTGTATCAGCATTGTCTCTGCTGTGGAAGACAACTTGTGAGACATTTACTGGTAGAGAAAGTAAATGTAAAAGCCACACAGGGACAGTGCAAGCACAGAGAAAATTCACTGGCTGAATTTGGTAAAGCATCAACGCTAAAGCAACCAAAGGGAAATAAAATCAGTTTTGTACAGTCTCCTGAGAAACTTTGATGAATCACCCATTGCTGCAAGCCAGCCTTCCAGGCTAAGATTTGGTTCACTGGCACTTCAAAGTCACAGACTCTAACACTGAGTAAGTCCAGGCAGGCTGCATAAACCTTCATTTAAGCTCTCATCAGTGCTGAAAGCAACCAACGTTTTTATTAGGCAGCCATCCTGTCCTCCGCTGGTCGCTTGAGTAAGGACCAGGTGTTGTGTTTGCCACATTCCTCCAGAGGTGAATCTTGTAATAAGCAATAGAGATTCCTGATGCCATGTCCACTGACCTCACGGCTGATCCCTGGAAGACCATGCATGAACTGAGAACATGCAGATTACTAGAAACTTAAGTCCTACATTTGTAATTGAAGCCAGACAACACAGCTCCTCTGTCAGCCTGTTCTTTTAATCATTCATCAGTTGAGGGTGAATTCTTGGCCTCTTCATCAGGTGTATTTTTTAGCTGCTGATGAGCAAACTCCTCAAATACCAGCTCTGCTTCACTGCAATGGAAGAAACATAGGTCTTTCAAAATGATGTTACCCTAATTTTTACACCAGTAGACTAGAGACAACATAGAGGAGGAAGAAGAGAAGCCCAGAGCAGACTGATAGTGTTTCCTTTGTCTCCAAAGCGATTTGGATCACATTCCCACAGGCACCATCTTCACTGGTGCTATTCTAGCTAAAATGAAAAGCAGTTGATTGAGAAAGTCACAGCACAAATTGAGGATGTTTTCCTCTGTACTGATTCACGTCCATGCCAGATACATATTTATCAGCTACCTGAACACCCTAGAGCCTGCAAGGGGCTTTGTCCAGGAATAAAATGTGAAACCTTTCATCCTTATTTCTTCTATACTAAAATAGAGGCTTATGGTCAAACCTATTAAGTTCCTTACACTTCGAGCTATAGGGCATCAGCTGAACACAAACACACCCCTCCCGGGTGTGTTTGTGCTGTTTGGCAAAACATAATCTCTTAATCTATCTTCTCATGGCCAGTCACTGCTGTTTAACTCAGAGCAGTCATTTGTAAGGCCACAGTAACTTGCTCACTTTGGATTTTAAACTGGGGATTTTTGGACAATTTTGAGGAGTTTTTAAAAGAGTCAGTGCACAAGTATAGCTAGAATGTGAAATACTTAAAGAAACTTACCCATCCTTCCCTGCAGCCATGAGCATGCAGCAAAGGAGGAAAAAAGACACACCGGATAGTCAGAACAGCAGATGCTAAAACATTTGCAAAATGTTTAATGCAAAAATGTATGCACTGACAAGTCAGAGCAGTGACAAGAAACAGGATTTGCAGTAGTACAAGTAGAACTCCAGAAAGTCTCAAAATGTGCATACATACACCTGAGGAGGCAAAACTTGATCTCCCAAAAGGAAAAAGCATTCCAGCAAGGCTGCCCAAGCTATCTGAAGGGTTGAGGAACAAAGACAGATTTTCCCATCTATGCTTGCTGGTGGTCACAGCTGTGGGAGACACCTGTGCACACACCTGGACTCTGAGCTGACAGTGCTTGCATGACATGATGTCAGCTTTAATTGCTCTGTCACTCTGATTAAAGAAGTCAGCTGATGAGAAGACGATGCTCTTGTTCTGTAAACACGAAGGTATTGAAATTAGAGGTCAAAGTACAGAAACATCTCAGGGATCTCTCATCAGATGGGTTAAGGCCTTTGGGGCAACACTCTTGATTTCATCTTGCCCTAAAAATGGTTTCAAGGCCTTTGGCATTTGTGATTTTTTAGTGGGATCTTTGCTAACCACACTATAACAAATCCTGCTTGCTAGCAGGATTCCTTGAAAGCTGTTTCAGCACAGCCTAAAATAAGCAGAAGACTGTATTTGCTTATTCTCACAGTTAATTTAGCAAGGCATAGTCACTTCACTGGCTAACTTCTCATGGCTTTGGGTCAGGGAGCAAAGCACCCTTGTTCTATAGAAGTCAGCAGGGATCTGGGGCACTTCAGTGACTGGATAACTTGCTACCTGGAGAATTCCCATCCACAACACACATTGCAATCAAAGCCAACAAGCACTGCTGGAAAAATCAGCATTAAAAGTGTGCCAAAGGGGGCCACTCCAGCCAAAATGCCTCAAAGGATGGCTCGTGTAAAGACATTCCTGATGGCATGTCTCCAGACCAGGATGGTTTCCTCTACTCACAAAAGCCAAAATGAAGTCTGAAAAATCTCAGGGCATGTATGCTTGACTGAAATGGATTTAAAATGAAACATCTAGAACTTCTAAAATTTCCAACATATAAAGCATCATTCTCACTCAGTTCTTCCTCCAATTTTTATTCTTTAGTCTGCTCTCTTTCCCCACTTGGAGATAGTTTCATCACTATGGGAACAGTGATATCAGTGATGTGGGTGAAGCTGAGCAAGATCCCCACCAGTGATTTGAAACCGATTTTACAAAATGGAGTAAGGGGGGGAAATAGGTATTGTTTCAATTGGGCACATACTTTACTGTCAGATAAATGATTACTGAGTCAATACACCGATAGTGTGGCAGCAGAGTAGTGCTTATAATATACCTCAGATGGAAGATTACATTCAAAGACGCACCACTTCACCTTCAAGCTGCAACACTATCTCGAATATGCTAGAATTGCACCCTAGCAGGAGTTAGGTCCACTCCAGAGTTCTCTGGCTGTCCTGTGGCTTATTTAATATTATAATATTGAAAAATTCTCAGAAAATGGGTAGACTTTTGCTTCTTTTAGTTAGCATTCCAGCAATTGTTTTGAGGGTTGGGATGGGAGGGGGATCGATGAGGGTCCAGAATACCATCATCCTCTCAGGGGAGGGCTTTCTGGAAGCTTTTATTATGCAGCCACAGAAATTATTCCATATAATTCAAGTAGTAGCATGTGGTAATTTTCATTAGAAACTTGCCTTTAACCTCTCATAACTTGATGGGGGAGAAAAGGAGAGTAGGTTTTGTCATTTTCCAAGACATTCAATGCTTTAAAATTTCCTAAATACAAGAATATACCAAAACAGGGAAAGTATTGCTTTACTGTTAGAGGGACAAAACATTCCTGAGTTTCTTGAAAACAGCCCTTTTGTGCAAGTTTAATCAGGGAGAAGATAAATGACCATTTGTTGAACAACAGCCAAAACAAAGGCCAGTGTCTAAGACATAGTCCCACAAAACGTAAAACATCAGAAGACTGGCAGGAAAACCCCAGACCAAAGAATTCATGCTGAGACCACAGCCTTGAGGAAAACCCAGGAGGAACTTCTGGGCTAACTGCTGACCAGGAAAAGTCTTGGAAGCATGAAGAGACACACCCCAGTTTGAATCTGTCTTTAAAAGAAACAGATCCCTACACATTTTTTGTCAACAGGCGGAACAGACAGACTGCCAATGTCTGCTGTTTTGAGCTGCTTTGCCTAAAAATAACCACATGTGAACCACATGGGTCCAAAAACAGTCGCAAAACCAACACACATGAAACATGCAAATCCTGACCTAGCAGAAGACCAAAAGAAGGAAGCAATAAACACAGGGAAGGAAAGGTAGCAAGCTGTTTCTTTTCTGTCTCCTCCAGGCACAGGGAAGAAAGATCAAGCAATCTGCAATAGCCATGCACTATGACAGACCTGCTGTTTACTGAGTGATGAATGCTTCAGAGCTTGCTCACAGACAACTAGAGAGGGCAAAGCCATCTGCTGTGAAACAGAGCACACCGGACTTGCTCACACTTGCCCTGGCTTGGCCCTGAAAAAATTACATCATGATCTTAGGAAGCTTATGTTTCTGAGGTTCTCTCTACTCAAGTCAGCCCTGCATGATTAAATGAATTGATGCTACACGTTTTACTTCTGCTATAAATCACCTTGGCTAGAGGAAAGGGTATTCCCCCACTGCTAAATAAATCACAACATATGGCATTTTTTAATCCCACTCCAGCTTTAACTCCATAAGATGGTTGCTCTGACTTCTTTCTGTTCTTCCAGCTATGCCTTAAGACAGTCAAGTGAGCAGGAAGGTGCAGTAGGCAAACTGGTCACTACTGACTCGTCAGTAAAAACAAAAGGGAATGGAAAAAGAAGATAAGGAGTGATTTCAAAACTCCCTGTGCATGCACCTCTGCCTACACCCACTGCAGAGGCTGCTGAACAAGCCAACAAAAAAAAATTCCATCTTTTGGGACCTTTGGGAGTCTAAACACTGTTTGTTGAAGCTCAATCTCTGCAATTAAGCCTTGATTTGCTTGATTCCAAGTTAGATGGTATTTCATTAATGAAACACATTATGTTTCTCAGTGTTCATGAGCTGAAGTGGTAGAAGAAAAAATTAAAAAGCCTGAACTCACAACTGGGAAAAGTGATGAAGCACAGTGCATGGAAAACTACCAGCCAATAAAGCTGAAAAGTGTTTCAGTTTACCATCTTCATATGGGAGACTGTTCTACTCCCGTAATAAGCTCAGATACCACATTCCAGCACAGTTTGCAAGTCAGCTATTCAGGCTTCAGAGGAATTTTCGATTGTGTTAGAGTATCTTTTTTTAAGAGAAAGCATTTATTTCCTGAGTTAACCATTTGCAGGGCTTTCCCATGGGATAGCCCCTGAAACTACCTGCATTTTTTTCAGTTCATAAGAAACCTGGTATTTCCATCTGTACAAAATGCACGGAACATAGCTGACACTTTTGGCAGCAAGCTCCTAAAAGACTTTGATGCAGCAAACAACATGTGTTGTTGGGCATGTGTGCCGTGCCTCTAGTAAGAGGATGTGCTGAGGGAAGCGATCCGATAAATATTGCGGCTCTCCATTTTCCTTGTAAAGTCTTCTGCCCACATCCTTTTGAGTGTACTGTATAAAGGAGTACATCAGCCCTCCTCTGAAGTGATCTTAGAAGGGAGAATTGCCTGACTTCCATTTTTCCTCATATTACAAATGCTTCTGCCAGAAGTATAAAGTAATAAAAAGGAGGTTTTGGCATTTTTAACACCAAAAAAGTAGTGTAAAAAAAAATTCACACTACTCTAAAAATGTAAAATTCTTTACAGTTGCCTAAACCTTTGGATGAGCCTTGTTAGAAATTTTCAAGCTTTCTCTGGTATCTGTGAAAGCTCCTGAGCTGCCCAGAGGCACTAGATGGCCCTCACCAGCCACACTCCTGGGATCACCAGTGCCATCCTAGCCCCTCACCACTTCTGTGCCAAGAGAATGTGCTGGCACTGCTCACAGCAGGGGCTTTCCCAGGGAAAATAAGTTTCCTCTAGTGCAACTGTTACAGGAGAGATAAAACCTACCTTTGCCCACTCCAGCATACATAATTAGCAAAGCCTGATTCCCAACCAGAGCATTTGAATAAGGAGTGGATCACCAGCTCTCTTCTCATCGCTCACACTTGATTCCTCCAACAATTTCACACAGTAAAGACTTGAGTCACCCCTTTCTAATGCTTCCAGTATAGACCAAAGCATCTATCTCAGGATAACTCTTCTCAAAGGTTCCACTGTCACTTTCCAGTTTCATGTTCTTAAAAACAGCAGCTTTAGGTCAGTTTGGGCACAAAGAGAAAAAGAAAAAGAAAAAGCAGTGCAAAACCAGCCATGGCTTTTGTCTGAAGCCCACAAAACGCTGTCCCAGTATAGAGGGTAGGACAAGATGGCTCATCTGTAACAGCCGCAGCATGAAAGGGCTGGTGCGTCTGGTGGTCAGCAGTGGCTTCAGACGCTGTACAGGAGCTTCTGATTCAGTGTGAGCACCTTGCAATCTCTAGTGCTCACCACTGGCGAACAGAGCCAGCCAGGGTCTGAGGAAGTGGGAGGATGCTCCTGACAGCCTGTGATTTTGGCATCTGATCCCAAGCCTCAAGATGCCTGGGTACAGCTTGCTCCTTACACTGTTATAACATATATATATGCGCATATGTTCCCCTACTTCCACATAGAGACCAGACATTGAAGAGAAGTTCATCTTGGATAACCACTGAACAAGAAGGCCATATCACAGACTCCATGGCAGATGCCACATCAAGATAACAGGGACTCAAGAATCATCAGTAGTTTTATCACCACTTTGCTTAAAAGAATTTGGCTTTGTACAATGCTCATGTGTGCTAGGTGTTTTCTGTGTCAGGTTTTTTTTTTTTTTGCTTATACTGCAGTCTGGCTGGGAATTGCTGACAGCTTCATGTAGGATATTTTGCACTGCAGTCATGAGATTTAACTGTGCAGAGCTTCCTCAAACCTCTGTTCTTTGAGCTGTGATTCCATACATGAAAGATGAAAGGGAACATGACTCTTTTCCATTTTCTCTCCCATCTTAGCATCCCTGCTCTCTGTTATTTAGTGCCTAGAGATGGATACATACATATATACATACACATACACACACACATATATCAACACATACACAGAGTAGCTCCATACTGGAGCCTTGTAGGCTCTGAAGTCTTCCTGCAGCACCAATCACTCTAAGCCTTACAATGGTGAGATCTCACCAGAGCCTGTTAATGAACAAAGGCAAAACCAGGTGTAACTGACCTGCTGGGTTCTTTTCCTCAGGTTTGGGGTGCATGAGACGAAATGGCAGCTCTGTGCCCACTTCACTTTAGGGAGAAGAAAGAATGCATAAGATCTACAGCTCCACACACATGCCTGGTTCAGCCTCCTTCCTCCTTAGGCCAGCCTGAGCACTCAGCTCCAGCTTCACCCATGCTTTCATATTTTCCTCATCATAATTTTCCCCTCAAAAAAAGTTAATCTCCAATTTCTCCACAAATATCCCAGGCATATCCACTTTCATAGACTGGGTTTATTGTGTGCTGAATGTACTTGCATGTACATAAAATCAAAAGATATTTTTGTAATAGTTTCATTTTCACAGCAGAACCACAAACTTCTTGCTTCTAACAGCTTAAGGGACAGTTACTTTTTCTAGGGAGGTGGGAATGGGAATAAGAAAGAGAATAAAAAGATGAACTAACAACTAGGACTGCATGGTCTGAAAATGAAGATGACATTTACCTGGAAGTGAGGTCTCCCAGCATGCTACAAAAGAAAACAAGGAAAAAACCAAAGAATATTTAATGCCTTTCCATTCTGGTGCTCCAGCAAATGCTGTTTAATTGGTGGACTACTGAAATCACTTTCCTCATATACTGTTCTCTGCTTGCCACAAATTCAACTGAACTTGTTTTTAAAAAAGGTAGTCTTACTTTTTCATGTCTTTCCTTGGAGAAAGAGTCTAAGTTTTTGAACTCCTGACTAAGTGTTGGGTATGGCCCCTTTTCCATGAGCCAAAAGGCAAGTGGATGACCACAGAAGGCAGCAGGCATTTTATCACGCTTTAGGCAAATCTCTGATGCATTTTTATACTAGAACGAAGGACAGATGAATGAAATAGAAACATAAACAGTGACTGGCATCAACTGAGAGTCACTATCCTTGTCCTTTTTTGCACTGTATCCTGGAACTAGCTCATGTTGCTAACATCAGCTTTACCCAGAAAGCTGGCTGAGTACAGAACCTGAGCTACAGTATTTATGACTCTCAGGCTGATGTTTTCACCTCTAGGAAAACAGCAATGCCAACATAAAGGTTCACACAAAGTTTCACCTCACTTCTCACGACATAGGTTATGGCTTTGAAACAAAAATCACAATGCAAACCAGAGGTTTCTACTTCAACCATAATGTTATATGGTATCTAAGGAAAGTAATACAAACCCTTTGGCTGAGGACAAGTTCTATGGATAGGCCAAGATTGTTTTCCAGGCAATTTATGCATTATAGAGAGCCTCATGTCCTATAACATGTGCCCTTTCTCTTGGGGTGGACTGTTCTGGTCTCTCCTCACCCATCAATGACACAAACACACTCCCCTCCCTTAACTCCAGGCAGATGTAGCAAAAAGTGTGTTGCACTTACCCTGGAACAGTGAGCTTCACTTTGATCTTGTAGGAAACCAGAATCCCCATCACTGTCTTGTCTATTCCATCCTTAATGCTGCCAGAGGAAACAGAGAGCAGTGTGAGGTGGCACAGCAACATAGCAACAATACACACCTAGAGCAAGATCTAGGGGAACATCTTGAAAGTGGGAGGGCAGGCAAGCCTCAGGTACAGCCAATACCTCTCCAGATCTGTGATCACTGTTCACCCTGAATGAACATGATGGCGTAAGTAATGGTGCTACGTGTACCCATCCGGGCACAGCTTTACAAAGTCCTGGAGGGAAGTGTCTCCTCCATCCTCCTCTATTCTCTATAATTCTCCCACTACCTGGGACCATTTAAAACTCCACTCACATAGTACTAGAAGCCAAGTTGGTGTCCTCATCCTTCAGTCTTCCATCCAGAGCTATTTCCCGTGTCTCCCGGTTATTTGCAAGCAAAGGCAAAAGTGTCAGTGTCTTGGTCAGGCTGCTGTTGGGCTGCACTTTTTCCCTGAAAATAAGAAGGGAAGCGATATACTGTGATTTGTTACACACCCAACTACGAGAATTTCGAAACAGATTACAAAGCTGCCCAAAAGAAGAGGAATTTATCTGTTCAGATTCAGTTGTCAACAATATAGATGTCCACCTCTAATCTAGTCAGCAAAATGCCCTTTATAATCAGCAGAGGAAAACAAGCACTTACAGAAAATGCTTAATTTCACATTAAGGCAGAAAAGTAGGTCAAAACCACAGAATAATAGAATAGTTTAGGTTGGAAAAGCCCTTTAAGATCATCAGGTCCAACCATTAACCCAGCACTGCCAACTTCACCAGTGAACCATGACTCCAAGTGCCTTATCTGTTTTTCCTACTATCCAACCTACACCTTCCCAGGTGCAACTTGCGGCCACTTCCTCTGTGCTGCAGACCTCTGAATTTGGACAAAATGAATCCTAGTTGAGAATACCAATACTGAATGGAAAACATGTCCCTAAGCTACACAGAAGAACACCAGACAAATATAAAGTACATGGGTGTGCCCAACCCTCCTCACAGTGTGAGGTTCAGAGCAGCACTGCCAGTGCAGTGAAAAAAAGCAAGTGGTTCTCCATAACATCTAGAGGCTCAAGGTTTCCGTGGGCTTTCTCAGGCCAGAAGAAACCAAATTAAATGCTCTTGCTCAAGCAAGAGTGTCCATGACTTCCACTCAAACAGCAGCACCTTTCAGAAAAGTGCTGCATCTCTATTTAGAGGTTTCCAGCAATGGGGAACCTTCTGCCACCACCACTAAGCTGGTCTAGCAGGTAATTACTCTTCAAACCTCTTCTGTAACATCCCCGTTCCCTGAAAAAACATGAGGATCTCTGCTCATGAGTGGTGTGGCACACACGAGGTAAGAGGAGAGAGCACTGTAACAGCAGGAGACTGCCAGACTGTAATTATGAGAACCTCCCATTACTGATGACGAGGGTAATTAAAAGGGTGTGAAGGAGCAGGAGCATTCACTCACTGTGCTTCCTCAGCAGCCACCACTTTGGTATAGAAGTCACTGGAGTACAGCACCACATTGGCCACCTGCTCCACTGAGTGAGAAAGAAGACAGCAAACAAACAACACAGTTGCCCCCACCCTGAGTCCCAGGAATGGGAAACATGGTGAAGACAGCAGAAAACCCCATCCATTTAGAGCCTGAAGAGACCACCAGGTCAGATAGCCTGACCTGGACAGAGACTAACAGCACACCAATGGCCAAAGTCTGTCTTCCCTGAAAGGCACCTGGCCTTGATTAGGAGACAACAGAAAGTCAATAACCCACAGTTTCTTTTGGGATCCTCTCTTTCCACTATAAAGATGTCCCTCTTCCTTCTCTGTTTGGGTCTGCTTTTATCTCTGGTCCTGATATGTCTCGTGTGCCTACAGCCCATGCATGTGCATTCAGGAGACAGAATCGGCACAGACCCTGTGGTAACAAATGGCTTATATTCTCCAATTCTACATAAAAACCTCAAGGTAATTCTGACTGAAACACTGAAGAGGAGAGAATCTGGGACCAACAAGGTCTTTTTAAGCCTAACACAGGCATAAAAAAGAGCCTAAAAATATTTGGGAATCACAGTGCATCCCAGACTGGCACTGAAACAGCTTTCTCTGCTATAGTTTCCCTCCCTGCCTTCTTTTCTCTTTCCCATCCTTTGTCTTTCAGACTGTCTTCCCCAGCTCTGCAGCCTGTGGGATGAAAACATGTAGTGTCACAGATAAAACACTGACACAGCACTGAAGCTCAGTCCCTGCCCTCAGCTTCCTCAGGAAGAATGACACCGTTGCTGGCGGAGTGGCTGTTTCCCACACTGCCAGAGGTTTCTGGAATGCCAGGCAAAGCTGTATGTGATCTAGGCACATTCACAGTTAGAAGAAGCATCACACTGACAAGTAGCCTTTCCCACTGACCTCCCAAAGAGGGTGGATTTTCCCCCACTTTTCCCACACCTGCATTGCCCACTGCAGGTGCCAGACCCTTTCTCTTTTTCTAGGGGGGACAATCTGGTGCCTGAAATTAAGACATACAAGTAACCACAAGAATCAGGAAAAAAGCTACAGCACTTCACTTGATGAACAGGAAAGAAACAGCAACACACAGAGGGGACGGACAAATTCTTGATATCCCCAACTGCCTTCTTAAACTGTTACAAGCAGTAAATTCTGTCTCTCTTTCAGTCCTATTGTGCTCAAAGAATCTCAAGCAACAGTAAAAACATACCCTGGACTTTGATCTTCTTCACTGTTTTCTCTGTGCTGTTGTTGATGGTAACAGTGACTGGAATGGGCTCGCCATGGTAGTATATCTAGAAGGAATGTGATCCTCAGAAATCCAGCCAGGAGACTTCTTCCAAGCCCTAAACCCCTCAAGTCCTCCCAGATTACACCTCACAGAGGCCAGACAGGGGAAGATGACTCTTCCCAGTGATTCAAGACCCTTCCTTCAATGACTTCAAATGTGTTTGGTAACAGGGTTTCAGCCACCCCTAGCAGTAGCCACTGACAGAAATTACATTAGAGCCCTTGAGTGCTGGGACAAGTCAGTCTCAGCAGAGAAAGCAGCAAAATGCCCGTTGGCCTGCAGATACCATGATGTCCCCAGCCCCAGGACAAATGCCCCCTCACCTCTTTACTGAGGCAAGCTTTCAGGTGCAGGGGCTTGTTGGACATGAAGAACTGCCAGGTGGTCTCCGCACAAGGCTGGGGTCCTGGCTTCTCCGGAGCATACTGCACCTTACGGATCAGCAGATGTGCAGAGTTCCTGGGAAGCAGCAGAGGATAACATGGTGACACCTGGTGCTTGGCAGAGGCAGGAGCTCTGCATTCCCATATGCTCACACTCGAGAAGTCATTGACAAGGAGGGCTAAACTGAACAAACAATCAAGGTGCATCACTGGACCACTCATCCCCTTTAAGGCAAAGCTCAAACAGACACATCCTGTTACCTCCTATGAATTCTCTCTTCCACATTTTCTGTTGAGAAAGCTTTCACCTCAAAGTCCACCCCACAAGTCTGCCAGAGAGAGAGAGAGGACAGCTGTGAAATCAGGATCAGAAGACAGGAACATCTGCAGATGTTTTAGTATCTTTCTGCACACAAGAAATTGGCAGACTCCTGCCAGCTGCAAATTCTTCTGGCCTCCCACCATTGTCATAGACATCCCTGACAACTGGTGTTGGCACATCCACCTGTTCCACAGTGCTTCTGATAAATGAGGCTTAATCCCAGCCTCTGAAAGACGACATCCGTGCTCCTGAAAGTCTTCCTGTGAGACCAGTGCTGGAAAGGTCACATCATAAGACTGACCAGCGTGCCATGCTCTCTGGCCCATCCTGGGTTTCTGAACTGAATTTCTGAGTTGGCTTTGTAAAGCCAATACCAGCATTTAAGGAGCAGAAGTGATCAGGCCAAGCTAACCTTTGCTTTAACAGGTTTATAGCATTGTGGGACACCTGTGCACATCCCAAGCAATTCTCTACAGAGAATTTTGCTAGAATATCATTCTCTGGCATAAAACACAGGTTACCCTTTTTGCACTAGATTCTACTACCCTCATCCCACTTTGCCTGGCTGATTGCCTAGTTCTGCTGTCCAGACAAGCATCCAGTCAAGTATAAAAGGATTCTTTTTAACAGTATCAGAAACCTTGCAGAACGTATCATTATTTAGTGACTTTTAGTCCAGGGTTTTTGTTCCGTTTACACATACCTACAAGCCAGTTCTTCTCCGCATTTAATACAGGGCAGGTCTTAACACATGTTATTTATAGCAATCTGTGAGATTTTAGGCACTCAGTCTCATTTTCTTTCATGTAGCCTCACAGCCACAATCATTTTATGTGCAGCCAACCCACAAATCATGTGATAGTCTTAAGGAAGCTACAGCACTGCAGATTTTGTAGTCTTGCTGCTATTTGTCTGGATTCCCTTTCTTATTTTGAGGATTTCAATTCCAATTCTGTGACACACACTTGTAGCCCTTAGTTCTATACATTTGTGGCACAGCACAGTAAAATCAGTATCACCTTCTCCTACTCTCAAGCTAGACAAATTCACATGATTTTTCTCCATCTGACTTTCCTTAACCATGATAAGCGCAAGTGTCCCACTGGTCTCACCTTATTGACATCACAAGGTGCAGGCTGCAGACAGACTGAGCAAGGCAGGTAATCTGGAAACTGCAGGAGGAAGAAGAGGAAATGCCCCAAAGCAATAGACACAGATGTTCTGGATAACATACTGCTCACAAAAGCAGAAGCCAAGAGGTCACTCATTGTAATGCAGTAACCCTTTGGAATTCTGGCTAGTATACTTGCCTTGTATGAACAAATCCCTCTCTTCCAAAAATACTTTAAAAGTCAAGAAAGCAGAAAAAAAAAAAAAAGTCGAGGCACAAAGTGAATCTTCCTCAGGAACACTAAGGCAGACGTGACTGGAAGGATTTCCTGTTAGAATTTGGCAGTCAGCTGTCATTTGCTGACAACATCTGGTAAAGACCTTTTCTTCTCCTTATTTGATCCACAAAGTCTTTAAAGGAAAAGGATTTGGCACTGGGGTAATGGTATAAAGTATTCAAGCCCCTCAGGAATGGGAAGGCAAGGATATATGGGGCTGTTGCTAGCATAAAGCCATTGCAAATTCCCTTGCCTTTTTAAAGAAAACACTTTTCACAGTGCTGTGATCACTGCACGGTTAGGATCTTCTTGCACTTTACCTCTCAGGATTGCAAGAAGAAAAAAAAAAAACATTGGTAACACCACCTGTCACTCAAAATTGAAACTTGCAGAACATGAATTCACTATTGATTCCCATTTTCAGTCCATCACCAGGCCTCAACAGCCTGGTAAGTACAGACAAGAATAGAATCAGAGGCTCTTCTGAGATACTTACTGTAAAGAAAAAGGGATAAGCATTTTTCCCCAGCTTCTTTAGCAGAGATTCCTGCAAGAGGGTGAGAGACTCTGGCTTTTCAGCAGGCGGGTACACCTGGACTCTGGAGAAGAACAGGTCCCGGCGGAAGGTGAGGCCAATCACATCAATGTCTTCCTGACCATAGCGGAACGCGCAGGTGAGGGACACAAACACTGGAAGAAGCACAAGGACAGGTGAAACATGACGCAGGATAACAGTGAAGCCAGGCTGGGATGGGGACATCTCCTGCCTCAGGGAGACATAGAAACTCATTTCAACACTTGCATAACCCAGTGAACATTCATTCCATGTGTAACAACAGACGTTGCATTGATAAGAAGCCCATTCACTTGGGAAGAGAGTTACATTTGTAACCTTAAAAGAATAAAAAAGTTCTACCTCAGCATCTCACTCAGAAAGACAAACAATTTCTGAGACATACATTGCATAAAACCTCAAACCTTTTTTCCCATTGATAGTAGCAGGATCTACCAATACAACACCATCTGAAAGAAAGGAAAAAAATCAAGATTTACAAAGGATAAGCAGGGTTGAGAGCAGGAAGAGCAGCACATAACCTTGTAGACTTACCTACAGGTTCCACATTCCCTATGTTGTCAATAAAGTCCCGCTTTCCCAGGTAGATGGTCAGCTGTGGGGAGAGGATGACCACAGTTGAGATATAAAATGTTGGTGGTTGTTGAGGGAAGGGGGGCACACACACATCAGAGAGCTGTAAGTCTTGCAGAGATCAGAACAATTCCATTTTAAATAGAATATTTATTTTTTTTCCAGCAAACATGCAACCCCCACCAGACTCAACAGGATTATTCACGTGCTTCAGGACATCAGAACTGAAGACCTGATCTAGACCAACTCCCAAAGGTACTACACAAATATTTGTTCATGGGACAAAGAAGTGTAGATTTAAAGATTTTTGGTGCTGCTAGGTTGGAAAGACAATGAATCAGCTTTGTTTCAAACATTTACCAGCAGAAGTACAATCCAGGAGGACAGTGAGGTGAGCTGCTTCCTCTTGTATTATAACGCATGAAAAGTTTGCCCTAAAAACCATTTACATCATCTCCTTGAACTTAGTGGTAATATGGCTCATGCTCCTTCTTCAGAAAAAAATTAAGGGACAGCAAAGAGCTTTCTAATAAGTCTCCAGTCTGACTACAGGTAAAACTCCAACCTAAATAAGCCCATTATTATTGTACTCACAGCTTTGTCACGGGTGCTTTTTCTGAAGATAACTTGTTTTTGAGGAGAATCAGCATTCTTCCCACCCATCCCAGTCTTTTGAGACTCAGGGCAGCTCATGGTCAAAGATGGGGATGTGCCTGTGGGTGAATGAAGCTTTTCTGTCCAAAAATGTCCTGCCCCAGATGCCTGGGAAAAAATAGGTGGATGAGATAAAAGCAGTGGGTAAAGCGCTGTACTCCTGTGTTGTTTCAGAACCCCTCACACATCCAAATGGTACCTCTGTCTAAAAGCTACAAAGGTGGTTTGTGTCGATAAGGAGTCAGACCAACCCCCAAATGAGAACTCATCTGTCCTGCTGCATTTTCCTCAACCAGAATCCAGTGCAACCCATTATGGGCAGACTAGCACTGAGCTCAAACCAGAATGGACCTTAAGGATAGAACAGTCCCGCCACCTGCCTAGAAAGGCAACAACCATACTTAGAGGTAGGGAACAGCTTGCACCTGAGGGGTAGAAAACATGGAATAAAAATTCTTCAGGAGGAGAAAAATAAGGAGGGAGAGAAAAGAGGAAGAAAAAAAGAGAACGGGGGAAAAAGAAGAGAAGTGGTTGAAAGGAAGACGGAGAAAGGAAGACGGAGAAAGGAAGACGGAGAAAGGAAGACGGAGAAAGGAAGACGGAGAAAGGAAGACGGAGAAAGGAAGACGGAGAAAGGAAGACGGAGAAAGGAAGACGGAGAAAGGAAGACGGAGAAAGGGGAGACCACAAGGGCACAAGAGATATCCAGAGAGAGAAGTCCAGAAAATCTAAGTGGTACAAAGCAGAGAGGTTAGCTTTTCATTTTGTTGTAAGTTATAAAATAGCATCCAGTTAGTGATCAGACAGCAAATTTAAAATAAGATGAAGCATTTCACCAGTTAACAGAAGATTCAAGGTGGCTCTGGAAATCACCAATATGAATCACAGGATTAGACATATTCACAGGGAAAAAGGCTTTTGGCAGCTGTTGGACAATGATCCAGAAGCAACCTTAAACCTATAAGATCCTGAAGCAGAGGAGCACCATCAGGAAAGGATGACACCACATATACCCTGTCCTTACACTCCTCACCATCAGAGCTATGTGAATGAGAGCACTGTGTTAGACCCCAGCTCTGATGGAGCATGACTGTCCTTGCAGTTCGCTCCCATTCTATTTCTCTGCTTGCTTTCCCATTTTAAAACTGCTTCAAGAGTAAAACAGTTTCTAGGGCCTATTTGCAAACAACAAGCCATATAAAAGGAAACGGCTTCTTGGAAAGCTGAAAAAAATATAAGGCAGACATTAGAAACAGACCATACACATGTAAGCACTTCTATTTTTATGAAGTAGGTTTTTCAAGCCCAGACCAGTATTTGCTGCTGACTAGACACGCAACTCATGCTGTAGACTCAAAGAAACGCACCAGCAAATAACATTAAATACCTTGCTGTGTTCCAAATGGCACAGGAGCTTCCACAGACAGCGATGGGAACTTCTAAATTATTGAAGAAAGATGAATTTTCCAAGGCAGCTGTGTCCTATGCTTCTTTGCATCTACCAGAGGGAATCAATGCCCTCTTCACAAACAAGGAAGACAATTTGTAGGGGATTTGAAAGCTCATCTCTAGTTGCATCCATCCAGGATTTCAAGAATTAATCCCTCTCCAAGAGCAAATATTGTACCTGGGCTAAGATTCAGCTGGGAAGTGGTTAAGTCAGCAACATAAGGCATTACCTAAGGACACTCAGGTAGTCAGCGAAGAGTTCGACAACGTCCTACTCACATGTTTTGCAAAGACTACAGACTTAGGCAGCACACTGAAAGCAGCTTTATTTATTCTAAAGCTCTATCTCTTCCTTCCTAGGGCTGCAAGACATCTAGCCTGGCAAGAAACTGAACAGACAAGAGCCATTTATGAAAAAGAGAGTTTATAAAACACTAAAATGCCATTTTGATGGACTGTCAAACACTGAGAACAATGCATTATTCTCATGATCACTAAGCAATTTATCTATTACTGCTTCACCAGCATCCAACTGACATGCTGATGCAAAACAATACACTGCTGGCTTGTACAATCCCCTCCTCAATTTACTTACAAAGGCACAACATCTGGGATTTAAGAAACACAGATATTTCAATTAACTTTAGCTTTTCTGTTCCTTCATCTATCAAGAGTAGCCTTCCCTCCACCTGTGAATTTGACCATGGTATTTTGCACAACAGTATGTGTTAACTTTTGGCTTGTGAGCTGCAGGAACAGCTGTAGCTTTCCTCTGGCTGCATCTGTTCATTTGATTACAAGGATCACATGATATCCTGTTCACTTGCCAGCCTAACAACTCCCTCCGGCTCAAGCAAGCTTGCCATCACAAATCGAGCTTGCTTTTCACAAACAACCACTGACATTTGCCTGAATATAGTGGCCTGGGTTACACAAATTACTCAAAAAAAAAAAATGAATGACAGAACCAGTGTTCCTCAGTTCTTTCAGGGTTCTAGCAACATTTTATTAACTGGAGGTGGATTATTTGGAGAGCTTAATCACTACTCTGTCTAATCAATTCTGGCAAACACAAACCAGCCAGGCTGGAACCACAGAAATTCGCATGTGCCTGTGCTGCAGAAAGAAAGTCAGGTCCTGATTGTAGGAAGTAGGGAAGAAACCACAGAGATGTTCTACTCAGTCACACTTTGCAAAAGCAAAAGGGAGAAAGCGGGTTTTGTACAAGTCTGTGCTGTAGCCACTGCAGGGTTATTAGTCCTCCAGGAGAGGATGAGCATTCCTGTTGGTACATGTACCATTGCAAACATCTTCAGGGGATCTTGGAAACAGCTTCTTTGTAACATATGTTCCTAGTGCACCCTTAATCCAGAGAAAGATGCCCAACCCACCCCCAAATCCACTTGAAGGGCAGCTCTACCTCTGGCAGCAAAACTGCTACAGCCACCTCTGCACTGCAGGTACCTTCATTTGCTCTCCTTCCCTCTGCAGGCTGAAGCAGAAAAGGAGGCAAGAGAAGTAATCAAAATATAAGAAAAAAGAAAAGCTAAAATTGCCCACTAGAATTTCTTACATACCTTGGTGCTAAGGAACTTTAATCTAAAATGCTTAAGGACTTAACTAGCTGGCCGTTATCCTTCAGCATTATTAACCTGCTTCGTAGCAGCATCAATGGGCCGAACAAAGCCCTTTCTGTAAGATCTGTGTCCATGCTGTAGAAAAACACAAGTGTAGCAGCCTAAATTATAAACATCCTAAAGCCATTCTGATCCTTCTCTGCAGAGCCTGCAGTTTTTATAATGCTAACATCCCAATAATCTTTCATCATGCTGACTTGCCACTTCATGATCTGCTTTCCTGCAGTAACCAAAGTCACCTGGACTCGAGGCAGGTGCCTTTTCAAGGACCATCTGCCACTGCAACAGGCAGATGCCTTTAGAAACTGTTCAGAATGGCAACTTTTCATTTTTGCTACAGTTCTCACTTCCATGAGCTGGATAGAAGCTTATTTTCTTATGAAAAAAGGAGGATGGCCAGTGATGGCTATTAGTTATGAAATTTGTACACTGAAGAGCTGAAGTCTTTGCTTCATTACTCTGAAGCTGGAACCAGAGCAACATCTTCAACAGGGTTTCTATGTTTTTAAAGAAACATGCAACTCCTATTCCCGACTTAAAAACTTGACAAGGTAGCAGTCAGTCTCACAGCAGAAAAAGACACCTATTTTCAGCAGTGTTTGAAATACAGATCCTGACTTCCTCAGTTCAGTAGTTTATCTAAAACATCCAAGAATACATCAACCTTTCAAGGACAGAGACAGAGGCACTTGTTCAATGAGGCAAGACTTCCTTCAGTCTCAAGGCAGGACTACTGAGACAGGGCAAAAGCCCAGGCTGCACCTGTGCGACATCTAGCCCCAAGCTAAGAGCATTATCCTCTTTCCCCCTCTACACCAAATCCCACAATTCACCAGGAAAACGACATTTCAGGTTCCCCTCTGCACTCATTCCAAACAAGATCTCGCATACAGATGCACAAATAAATGAATCAGAGCAGTGTGGGGTTTTAAAAGCAGAACACAGGTTTATTTACAATCAAGTTATTATGGGCAGCTGAATAAATAAAAACTTTGCCCCACATACTCTAATTCCCCTCTGCAGAAAGTGTCTGAACTAAAGGCTGGGTTAGAGGGAGCCTGTCAGAGCAGCTCCCCCAACCCAGCCCCTCCAAAGAACACACTTCTATAGTAAAACACTATCGGGAAAGAAGAAAATAAAGTGCAAATAAAAAGGCAATAAAACACTGGTGGCTTGTCTTGAGGCCCAGACGATGTGGAAAGGTTCGGCTGGACAAAGATATGCCAGGTAGCTCACACTCAGTCACATCATGGTTTGGGGTGCCAGAACAGGGACAGAGCCAAGACACTGCTCCGTACCACAGGGGGCTCCAGCGCAAATGTGAGTATTGCACATGTGCTCAACAACGGGGCAAGTGGCCTGGAATTGCCAGCACCAAAACAATGGATTTGGGATTTGATGCCACTGCTCCCCTGTGTACTGACAGCCGCCAGGACAGGACGGATGAACAGAAAAAGGGACCAAACATCTGTATTCCAGGACTGAAGTCACAGGATTACTACATTCCTCATCACTGCAGCACAACTTCTACAACAACCTCAACAAGCTGCGCTCTCTCCTCACGCCCAGTAACCAAACTGCCTGTGGTATAAAAAGATTAAAAACCTCCTGTTTTGTGATGCCCAAGCTGTTGAAGGACATTTCAACACAAGGGTGCAGAAGTCCTGAAGAACAGACTGCTGCCTCAAGAACTGATACAGAGTTCACATGACAGTGCTGGACAGCCTGTGCCAGAATCAGAACAGATCCAAACTGAGCTGGTAACTCAAAGGCAGAGCTGTCAGAGCCATGGGAGACTCTCTTTAAAAGCTGTTCCAACACTTCAAACTGCCTAGGAAGTGTTTCAGGATCTTCTCACGCCATGCTTGAACTAGGCCACCAGAACAGAACACAAAGAGACAGGACATGCTTTAAATCAGCATACAGAATGACTTCTTTCCAAAGTTTCCACCTCAGAAGTGCTGTAGATACATTTGTGTGGCAGGATATTTGGCACAGCTGTCTGGTGAGGAATCCTGCTAGTATCTTCAGCTCCATGTGGTGCATAGATACTGCATATAAAGGCATGACTAAGTAGCATTCTCCATCCAGAACAGCTAATCCCGTGCTGAGTTCGAGTGCCACAGTGCAGTTACGGCTGTGAGAAGTCTCTGACTCAGGCTCCTTTCTCCATTGCTTTAAAACTTCCCTCTGGAAAGCAAAGCCCATGCGCTTGTCAATATCCTGACTCCGGATGGATCTGGGCTCGGGTCTCCATGCTGTGCAGCCACGGACCAGCACCACCACACGCAGCCTTTCACCCTCCGTCAGTCAAAACTCAGACCACAGCACAGCCTTGTTTCCTTTGTCCACACTGACTACGTGGACACCCGCTGGTGACCACGTGACTGCATTGATAGAAGAACTGAAAGGGAAGGAAGGAGTAAGTTTACAAGAAAGCTGAATTCCACAACAGCACTTAGCATTAGAATGAAATACTATAATACTCTTATTACCAATAAAAAAAACCCCACTTTCTCATATCTTAAGAGACTTGGATTTTTAATAAGTCTGAGGGAGGTACAATTTCTTCAAAATTTATTGAATGCACTTTATTAGAATCATATCTCAGTTTAACGAGATAACAACAACAAATCTAATCCAATTCAGTCTAGAGAATACTACCATGAATCCACAAAGACTTTTGCATATTAATAATTCTCACACGCCAATTAAAGTTGCAAAGCTGTACAACTCCAACTTTTTCATAATAGCTCAGCAAGATCCATAACCCAGATCCCCACCCTAGGCTGCATGTCCCACTTCCCCTCACCTGTGATGCTTTGCAAGTGTCCTCTCCAATTTCCCAGTAAGCACATTCCAAATGTAGAGGGCCCCATCAGCTGAGCCAGCAGCCACATAGTTACCATCAGGGCTGTGAGATCAGACCAGGTGCAGAGGACAAAGAACAATTTTCAAGTCAGCAATTTTCAGCACACATCATCATTCCAACCACAACTTCCTAAGCAAGCAACTTGGCATTAAATAGCCTTTTAAGAGTTATGTGTTATCACCTGCCAATACTAAGAGGTGAAAGCACTTTGAAATCAGACCATTTCCATGACATTGGATCATAATCTACAGATACACTCTGGCTTGACCACGAGGTAACCTTGGGCAAATTACAAGCTCTGCCCCAGTTTTTCTAGCTGTAACTGGAGACCAGTGCAGCCAGGCATCAGGAATCACTCAGTTTAGCTTGGGAAAGGTTTATCAGGTATCTTGTTTATGTTTGACCTTACCTGAACACAACTCTTGTCCAGTCAGAGCCACATTTGAATCCCTGGGCACTGGAAAGTTAGAATCAGATAGATGTTAACTCATTTATAAAAGATACTTACTAAAGACAGTGTTAAGGATTTCTGCATGGTTCAGAATAAACTCCAGCATCCCTTTATCCCAATTAATGTTTCTCATACACCCTTCTCTCAATGGCACCTGAAGAAATTCTTTCCTTTAGACCATAGACTTCTAAGCCAAGCTGCCTTCTTTACGGAGACACATGAGAAGATCCATTAGAGCAGATCTCTGCTGTTCCTAGACATTCCAGAGAACTTTGCCACCCATGTAGAAAAAAAAGTGAAGAGACTGCTCTCTCCACAGAGGTCCTGAAAACCACTCCAGCACTGAGGGTAACCCACAATACAAGGTTCTGAAATTCAGTGTTCCTGTAAAGAACACACTCACCTGAACGTTTGCTTGACAGCACTAACCCGCAGATCAATGATCTTGAGTAGATCATCACGGGAACAGGTCAGAAGCTCTGTTCGCTCTGGGTTCAGGTCCAGAGCTGTGATTCTTCCAAGCAGCTCCAGTTCTTTTACTATGCTTTCAGTCCTAAAGACAAAAAGAGGAAAAAAAAAAAAAAAGGAAGGAAAAAAAGAAAGCAGGGAACTAGGGTCCAGAAGTCAAACCAGTGCATCAAAACTTTGACTTGTCCCAATGTGGAAGAGAAGAAAAAGGATTACTGGTTTATTCTTACATTTTGTTTCTTTCCCAAGCTTGATCTCACCTTGTGGATAGCATTTCCAACTAACAGTTAGACACTACTTTCCTCACAACCCCACCCTAGAACAGCAAGTACTGACCAACAAAAAATACTTACCAGCAAGCAGGCTGCCTTTTCAGAAAAAAAATAGCATCCCAAAAAAAAAAAAAAAAAAAAAATCCCAAACCTCTAATACCAAACAGTGTAAAAGTAGTAACAAAAGTCTCTTTAATGGCCTTTTACCACTTTTACAACAGTCTCCCCAGCTGCCAAGCTCAGGAAGAAGAGTTCCCTACTTCAGATTAACCTGACAGCAACCCTATAACCACACCTACACCATAAGCTCTCCCCTACAATAGTTTTACCTGATGTCCCAGAAACGAATTTTCTTATCGAAATGTCCACTCATCACACACTGCTCAGTACACACGATGTCATTGCAACTAGATCCTGCAAACACTGTTTTTATACCTAAAAAGGAGAAACCAGTGGTGACACACTTAAATTCACATTGTCCAAACTGATGAAAATTGAGACAGAAAACAATCCCTAAATCCCCCCTCCCCCACCACATACAGTGGCCACACAGAGCAGTGCCCAAGGAGTGGCACAGGGCAAACTGTCTTAAAATAATCCCGATTAAGTTTTCAACCTCTCTACCCTTCTCAAATTCCTTCGCTGGGACTTTAAATGTTCCCGTGACAGCTGCTTCACTTCCACTTCATATTTAGCCAGCTATAATTTGCTACTGTTACACAACATGAATCCGTCTTCTTGACCTATGTTTGCAATTCAGGTATCAAGGTAACTTTTAATCTCAAATGCTCTCTCAGTGCAAGCAGGTTTAAGAACCAGCAATAGGAGAAAAACCAAGGAAATAAGGTGTTCCTCCCAAAGAAAAGCCTGGATCCTAGCAAATCCTTAATTTGAGATGTTAAAACTTTCGGTATGTTTCCAAGAGACACTTCCATCCACCTCAAGGTTAAAAACCAGGCCTAGCTCCAAGATTTCAGTGGAAGACTAAAATACCCATCCCCAGACTGGTAAACAAAGAACGCTCCCTAAAACAGCTGTTCTCAGTGTAATAGCATTGACAGTGCTTCCTGCACACACAGGATTTCTTATTCCAGGTAACAGGCAGAGTGAATTCACTTACTCAAAGAATAACAGAAAATGGGATGACTGCTAGCTTTTTCTATTTTTATACTAGCAAAAAGATTCAGTAATTGACCTGATACCAGACTGCCATGAGCATTCAGCAGAAGCACAGAAAATGGATTAAAGACAGAAGTTAGGCTTCCTTACAAACTTTGCTGCGGAGGTCCCAGAGTTTGAGGGTCCGGTCATGACTTCCCGAAACAATACGTGCATTGTCCAGCAAGAACTTGGCTGACAGAACTTTACCACTGTGACCTGTCAGGGTGTGCTGGGGACAGGAGATTGACATAGTGAAACTGAGTATTTCCACTTGTTCAAATCATAATTTGCATGTCTCCTGAATTGATTGGCAGAAAAAACATCTATTACAGTTAAACAGAGATCACCATTGAGTAGGAGCATTAATTATCAGAGTCCAGCCTGGAGCTGGGAAACACAGGTCACCTTTTGCTGCAGTTTCTCCAGTTACTCAGGAACCTGCCAGCTCCTTCCTCAACACTCTGCACACCTACATTTCATGGACAGATGGCAACTGCAACACAGCCTTGCAGGACAAACCAATGAGAGGGAGTTAAAGCATGCTGAAAATGGAAATTGTGCCTTCCTGCTTTCATAGGGAGCTTCCCTCAAGGACACAACAGGGTATTGAGTCTCAACTGTTACTACATCTTAAAGCCTGAAAGCTGAGACAACCAGGCATTTCAGACAAACTCTCTGCAGCAGCTTCTGTAAGTGCAGAGGGAGGCTCTCTGGGGCTGAGAATATGAACCACAGTCACTCAGACTTGCTCAACGTTTACATATTAAATACAAAACAGACAATGAATTACTAAAGTAAGAGTTATAAAAAATAAGACAGAAATCTTTGTAGATAGTTAGATTTTTTACAATACTTAACGGAGTATCTAATTACACAAAGCAATCCAGGCTTGGGGAAACACAAAATAAAAGCCCTTAAGAATGGAAAGAAATGGGAGCAAAGTTTGGGAAAAAAACCCAAACCTGATACACAACACGAACTCAAAGATCATAGCAAAAGACCACTTTGCCTTAAAGAAAGGAACTCAAACTCCAGCAAGGAGGATGTATTTTTCACTCTGCATCTCTCTTTTGCCCTTGCTGCACAGACATCACATACAGGTATCTGCATTTAGGCAGGGAGTTTTGGCAACGCTTATAGTGATTTCAGTTTACTGCCTCCTGCTTATGTGCAAGCCATGAAAAGTCCACACTGCTCACACTTGAAACAGAGAGCACTATTTTATCTCAGTAAACAATGAAGGCACTCCAAAGAACTACAGGAAGATTATGTGAAGCCAAGTGAATGTTTGCAGGTGTAACTAACTTTTTGCAGTGAGTAATCTATGTCTGCTAAACTTGTATTCACTGTAATTCACATCCGATAGTAGGTTTTGCAGCCAAGGAGAAGGTGCAAAAGAACTGATACTCTTCAGTTTCCTGAGAGCTGACACCTCCACACTGAGAACTACCCAGTGAATTACAGTGCATCTGTTGGTTATAACCAACACTGAAATGTCAGAAGACTTGAATATCAAAGTAGCACCTCACTAAAATAAAAAGTTGAGGAAAAGTGTACATAGGAAATGACAACTAAAAAAGGCTCTTGGAAAGCTCTGAAGAAACTTTTCTTTAGGTTAATCAAAGGATACTTTTCAAATCAGAGCCAAGTGTTAGAGAAGAGTATGAATACAAAGTATTTGGGAGGAAAGGAGGAACCTTTCAAAAGACACTGATGATGATGTCCAACACGCTGAGGCTTGTTGCCTTGGACAGCCAGGCAAAGGGCTCCTTTTCAAGAATGTTGCTCCTGACTTAAAACAAAAGTCCCTCTTTGTCTTCTGCAAAGCCCTTTTCAGCAGCCTGTCCTTTGAGTGCAGCTGAAACATTGAGGTGGCTCTCCATAAATCATAAGACGCATTTAAAGTTCTCCAGAGGGGTACACAAAAGTGCACTTTATGTGGCAAGGTTTTTCTAGTGGGGGGTTGTATTGCAAAAATACACAGTAACTGGAGCTTCCTGCAAGGCTGTGTGGAGATCAACACTGTATTTTAGGTCTTGCTGTGAAGACCTTCAAGAGATAAAGAATCTCTTACCAAAAAGAACTATTGAGAGTGTCTGTAAATTCCCAACTACCAAAATTGCCATGTCCTCATTAGACAAAACTGAGAATACAAGACAGAAAAAACTTGCACACTGCTTTGCCTCACAAGACTCACCCGTAATCGATTGTCATCAACTGTCCAGATTCTGCTGGCAAAGTCATTTGAAGCTGCTAAGAGGTAAGAACCCTGTGAACACAAGATTCCTTTAAAATTCCTTCTGCTAGTTGATATGCAAACCAAACTCAAATATTACCAATAAACCATTAAAACCATATTAGTGCTATTTTGCCAAAGGAAAAAAAGAATAAAACCAAAACCACAGTAGCAAATGCCAGCATGGAAAGCTAATGTAACCCTTCCCAAAGCACTATGGCACCTGCGTCTTATCAAAATGGGTTTGCAGAATCATGGCTATAGACTATAACAAGAATAATGTATACCAATATACAATTATAACAATAATCAGACCAGAAAAAGGACATTCATCTTTCCCTTCTGCTGCAGTGAGGAAATGCGTTCTAATTTACCCTCATCTGCTGTGGAGTTGTTTTCCTCTTTTTTAGGTTTTTTTTTTTTCCAGAAAGAAAAAGCCCTGCATCATCTACCACCACTGCTTAGACAGGTCTCAGATTGGAATTAGCCTGATTCTTGCCATTTTCATTAAAATTCTAATGTTTTAAGCTAAGATTTCAAAAATGAAATCTGTCTGAGGAGAGAGAAATCGACTTGTTCATGGCTTTAGGCTTAGGGCTCCCACAAATCACCCACGACAGAAAATGGCCACCACGAAATTTATGCTTGCACTCCTGTCCATCACAAAAAGACTTCCCTGACTCCTTGTAATCCTTTGGCATCTCACCCAGGAAATTCTCACTGCAAATGTGTTCAAGCAACTTGCCAAACCTCAGGACTAGTTTCCCCTGCAGATTAACAGCACATCCATAATGAGCGGGTCAGTGTCCAAAAGAAGGATCCACTTGGGTGTTTATCGTAATTTAGCACATACAATCACCAAATGGCAGAAATTATATCAGCTTTGTGTTATGGAAGAGGTCTCAGCAGAAAAGTCAGATCACATGTCCAGTTAGACCAATCCAAGACCCCAAACTCCTTCAAGCAGGACTGTTGGATGCTGATCCCAGTCATGTCTCCGCTGCTCCAGGTGAACATGACCTGAGCACATCTCACGCTGTCAGCAAACACTCTGCCAGCCACGCCATTGCTGTGCCATGGCTGGGGAGAAACTGCTGGGAGAAAAGGGCATGGAACTGCAAGTCTTGGGATAATCAGACCTTTTACTATTCATCACAGACCTCAGTAAAGCACTTATGGAAATAAAACGTCACAGAAGTAAAGCCTCAATGTATTTGCTTCTTCTGTGCTGTTATGCCAGCTTCAGTGGAAAACTGAAGACTAATTTCTTACTTTAAACAAAAATCCATAACAGCCAATGTCTGAGCTGCATATCATCAACTGAATTGTAAAGCAAGGATCAGAATTACAGACTGCATTTTATCAAATAAAGATCTTTTGTACCATTTTAACTACTTTCAGCTACTTTCACATTTCAACTCGTTTCTTAGGCAACTTTTCAACTGGAAATGGAAACGATAGTAGAGAACAACATAATTCCATTAACTTATTCCCAATTACAAACAGTGGATATTGCACAGATACTCACAGCACTATCAAATTCTATGCTTGTAATCCCAGCATTACTGCCAGAGAGGGAACCTTTGGGCTCACACCTATCTGCACAGAGAAAGATGAACAAAAACTTGAGCAATGGATTAGAACAGAAGTTGACACAAGGTGACCCATAATACAAGTTTATTTAGCATCCCACCATACCCCAAAGCAAAAAGGTTTACCTCCCAAGACTTCCCAAAGCTTAACCCTCCGGTCCATGCCTCCTGTTGCTAGTAACCGGGAGCCAGGGCTGAACTGCACTGCATTCACCTCCCCATCATGTGCATCCTGAGGAGGGGGAGGAACAGAACAGCCACTCAAAAGGGAATTAGCACACACCCATAACCCACGGATCAGAAAGCTACAGAATTTAAAGGTTACACAGAATCACAGCTGTGCATTTTTCAGCAGTACATAGGAAATAAAGCCACGGACTGAAACTCTGCTGTGGCTGGTGGTGTACAGACAGCAAAAGGGCTGATCCTTATCTGAAGGAAAAACAAAGGCACATCAAGAAAAACAGCAGCAAAGACTCAGCAGCAATAACAAACTACCAAAAGCCTTACAATGCTTCTTAAGCTTAGGCTCTTAAGTCACACCAGAAAAAAAAAAAATAAGGAAAGGACAGGACAAAAACCAGTAACAGGTGATGTGGTGTAGAAAGAAAGTAACTTTTCATTCCTCCATCTAGAGACAGCCATGGAACATGATCCAATCAGTTCATGCAATGACGGAACACTCAAGTCAGGCTTGAGCTGGGCAGGTCTGCTAGGAAACAGCACAGCAGATGCACTGCATTCACTGGGTGTGTTGGTGATTATGCAGTATGAGTACACGTGTGACAGCACGTGCTTGCAGAGGACTTGGGCTTAAGCTGTGCCTCCTCTCTGCAGATGCACTGACCCCCAGTACCCCTCCTTCTCACAGCTTAATGTTCTGAATTCTTAAACTTTTAAAACCTGTGAGAATTTTAAGATTCATTCCTTTTTTATTCCTCTATTAATTTCACAGCTTTATACTACTTACCCACACAGTATTACCACCACAATCTTAATTATTTTTAAAGTGTTTTCAGTAATTGCTCTTTCAAAACCAGCTTTTCTGGAAACTTGTATTTTTACGGAACTTGTTGCTTGAATGCCATCTGCCAGCTCATATTTAAGGCTCATCACACTTTAAATCTGATCTTTCTGCAAATGCAGAGGAGCCATTCACAACAAAACTGGTAAAAGGCCTTGCCTAGAAACTATGCCTGGGAATGATTCCTGAAGCTATGCCTGGGAATGATTCCTGAAGTGACTACCTTTTCCAGCTCCTATCTGCCTCTCCAAAGGCGAGCCCAGTCTGTTCCATGCATTTGCCAAACCTCTGCCACAGAGCCCTTGCATAAATTCCTGGAATGCTCTGCCAGACCTAGACATGCCTTGACCCTCTGCCTGGGCAAAAAACACTGCAGCTAAAACCTAACACCTCCTCCCCTCATGCCCCCTATTCAAGCCAGCTCCAGCTGCCATTTCAGTCATGACCCTATTCTCACTTGAGGTGACATTGCTACTCCCTCCATCCACAACTTCCACTACAGAATATGGTAACAGGGCAGGCAAGAATACACATGCTTCCCTACTGCAGTGAGCCACACTGATACTCTGGATGAAGAAAATAAGTCATTTAATATCAATGAAAAATCCACATCCAGCTCTGGAGTGCCCAAGAAAGCTCCAGAGGCATGTTCAAGCAAGCATCTGCATTACAAGACAACTTCCTTTCTGTCACAAGACAATGCCCTGCACAGAAACTTAAGTTTGGCTTTGTGAGGCCAAAGAACACATAAAGGAGGTCTCAGCTTGAAAACCTTTGATCATGCACAGCAAATGAGGACACCCCATCACCATGAGCTCCTCTTCACCAGGTTTGTTGGATGACATTTGGTGCCACAACTCCTTTCACTGTGGAGAACTGGAACTGAATTAATCCCAAACTGTCAGCAATCTCTTCCTCAATCACAGCTCTACTATGGCATGATAGAATAGGGACTGCTGGGAGCCAGGAGGTTAATGGGGTGGAATTTCCCTGTGCCCTCAGAAAACTTCTTTGTCATCATCGACCTCAGTGAGAAAGACACCAAGCACACTGGCTCCCAGAAACATTTGGGCTAAGAAATAAATGGAATGAATGCTTCTACCAAACCAAGAATTCCTTCCTGTTTGGCAGTGCTAACAGGAAGAGTTTCAGGAAATCAGTTCCCACATAGAAGATTCTCTTCCTCCAAAACCAGAACAAAGAATGGCAGAGCAGAGAATTCCTTCTGTACTCACAAAGACACATATGGCAGTAGTGGGCACTCTCACTTCTTTACTGGCACCTGGATGTGGCTCTGCGTTATCCTGGGGTGCAGGGAATGAGGACAGAGAACGCCTCCTGAGATGAAACAAAGCAGAAACATTTTAAAATGAGAAATGAACACTGTTTCTCTTGAGTTCATCCTGATCTGTACCTGTCACTTAACTACTCTGTACAGAAAGTAAAAAATCAGGGAAGGTGCTTTTAACGTCTTTTTTTCATCTCATCTTTCAAAAACTACATTTGTCATATAACACCACATTCACTTGTGGCTTTAGATATTTCACGGTTCACCACATAAGTTGCCTGAACTGATTACTGACCTCATTTTGGAGCAGTGTTTTAATTTTTTCAATAGGAACAGAAACATGCGACTGGCTGCAGCTCCACTGTTATGTCTAGGAAGACTCAACACTATTTCAGCACTACATCCCAGGCAGCAAAATGCTCTGTTCCAAAGCTTGGGCTGCTCCATTTAAGCAAAGATATCCACCTACTGCAGAGCTTAGCTTAGAAGGACTGGCTCTACTCTGGATACTAAACACAGAAACCAATGACTTATTTTAAATAACCCTGCTAAAGGAGCAAAGTGCAGTGGAAAGTAAGAGCAAACCCCATGTATTCTCTCCACAAAGAGGTGCTCATTGCCCCTCTCACTGTAGATAGTTTCTAACCAGAGTTATCAACTGCAGAATCTAATCAGCACAATGCAGCTGGGTTCCATGTTACTTCAATGGAATACAATCACATGCTGGACTAAGAGCGGATAATGTTTTCACCTGGCAGTATCAGAAGACTGATGTCCCAAAAGGGGAGACTCAGACAGACTGGAGAGAAAGGTCAGAGGTCAGCACACGGCAAGATGGAAGAAACAGGAAGTTGAAGAGAACAAAAAAGAAAAAAAAAAAAGGAAGGCAGAAGCTAGAAGGAAGGCTGAAAATATTTGTTCCAGTTCCCTGCATCACCAAGATTTTGGTGTACTTTGAAACCAATATACAAAACAAGGAGGTGAAAGTGTTCTAACCTACCCAAAGATATTACTGATAGAGTCCAGAAGGCCTCCAGCTGGCTGGGAGAGTCGCTTACTGAAGGAGGGGAGGACAGGTTTAAACCTTGTGAATAGCTTCTCCACATAAAGATCAATACAAACACATTTCATAGCAACATGTCTCTGGAAAGACTCCCTCCCCTCAAACCCAGCCCACAGACAGAGAACACCAAGGCAGGCATCAGTGCAAAAGTCATCAGTAACTACAACTCGGAACACATTTGGTGGGTGAAGTTTCTTCAATGTCCCTCAACCTCACCCTGTGAATTGCTGGGTTTAGATATAACAGTCTGCCGAGTCTGAAGTTTCAACCAAGTTAATCCATGATCTCATGTAACTACCTCTTACTTTCCACTTACTGCTATTTTAGAGAAAGAACAAGATGCATTTAATCTAGGTGAAGATTATTTTCAGCATTTCAGATAAACCTAGCTATTTGCAAAGTCACATTGATATCTTGTAGAGTAATGGAGGCATAAAACAACAGGCATTGTAATACCCCTGTTATTAACTATATAGTTTTTAAACATTTGTTTTAAAGATTAAACAAAGATTTTTCAGGCACTAGAGTAATTTAGTTAAAACAGCAAAGGAAAATCAGCAGATCTAAAGCATGGCAACAGAGAATATAGCACATGAGTTTCCTACTGCTGTGGTAGAAGCACTAAACTGTGTTCCACCTAAAGGCAACTAGAAACCTAAGTTACATTCCCAACATTGTTCCAGCTCTACTATGCCCCTTGTTCTTCCTCAGTGACATGCTACAAGAATCTCTTGGTCACAAACCTGGACGTCCGGCTGACAGCTCGCACCGGAGAGGTTTCCTCAGCTGTGTCAGAGGTTTCATCTGCAAGCACTTCGATATCATCATCCCTGCTGAAGTGAGAGAAAACACCTCCTTTTTAATCAGCCACTGACAGCATGAACTGACACAATGGCACTGTTCCAGGGCCTGTTGGTGTCCATGCCCAGCCCACCCCAGGTTTATGGAGCTGTAGCAACACACAGGTAGATCCAGAAAACACACTGATGCAGCTGCCGCTGCCAGAGATGTAACTCAACACATAGTGTCTGAAAACAGATACAGACAGCAACTAAATTTCAGCTTTTTTCTTTCCAGCTGCCAATTCCACTTCACTGACAGCAGGGCTGGATTTCCACATCACCCCTGTTTCTGTTTTCAGACCTCTTTTCCAGGTTCTCTTTACTACAGGCATCCTATTTCAGCCTGTAGCACTAACTACATACAGCATTGTAACAACCCACCACACCCGAGCAAGGCTTCACTACAGAGTGAACGATATTTGCTGAAACAGTTACAGAACAACTAAAACATGAGTTACCGCGACACCAAGTATAGGTGATACCAGCACCTTTTCTGCTGTTTCAAAACAAGCAAGTCTTAAAAAAAGCACAGGAATTTGACTGAATTTTCCTGCTTCACTTACACCGAAGATATCCTGATACTTTCTACACTGTTGTAGTTCAGGTGCTGCACCATTAAGTGTGAGAGCTGTTTTTGTTCACTCCATTAAACTGTTGGTGGTCAACTGAACACAAGTGTGAGGTTCCAACCCATGTACAATAAATTAATCCAGTTAAATTACTCAGCTAATGCTGAAGATTTTCCCCCATTAGTCACCAAGGGCTCTGACAGCCTAGTATTTTTTCCTTCAATGATGATTTTTCCTCCACTGCTAATTTTGCAGGACAAACTATTTTTAAACACACTTTACTAACCTAATGCCATTTGACAGAGAAGAAGTTTAAATTCAGCATTTAAATAACCAATTTGTGCCATCAGATAACACTCAGCTACAAAAGCATTTAAAAGGATAAAACCATTTGTAATCCTTCCTTTCAGAATATAGCTGCACTTTCAATTCTAAGATTTTGGAGGAGAGTATACATGAAAAGGCTATGGAAAATATATTTGCTGATTGAATGTATCAGGCTGGTGTTTCAGTAAAATACTATCAAGTTCGGCCAATATTAATTCTTAAAAATCTAAAGTTTTTACTATTCAAATTATGTGTAGCAAAAGAACTTTCCATGTTAATAATGTATTTTTAAGTAAAGATAAACACTAGGGCACACCCCCTGAAATGGTGCAGTTTTTCACTTCAGTAAGCAGCACATTTACACAACACAAACCCTCTCAAATTATAGAATCATAAAGAAGAAATCACAACCATCTCTGAAGCAGAGTTTGAGTAGTATACAGAAGCAATTATGCTATAGGGTGTCTCATACTCCCTTTCCACATGCCCTTCCTCCCTCTCCCAGCCTTTCACGTAGATCCCCCCTTCCAGAGGGATGTACTCCTCTTCTCCTATGCAACAGCTTGCAGCACAGCACCCAACGTGACTCTGTGATGTGAATATAAAGAGAAAAGATCTCCAGAAAAAGCCTGCAGGCTGTTCTGGCACCACTCAGCATGGCCCAGGAACAGAGCATCAGGTGCAGCTGTTCTGGACTGGGCAAATACAAACACCCTGATCAGCGCAGCACAGAGCATCCACAGCTCCCACTGCCCACTTCAGCCACCTGATCCAACACCACCCAAGGCCAAACACAGCAGGGCAAGAACAAGGGACTAGAGGGATTTCTCTTCAGCTTATGAGGTAAAGCACTCCACTGTTTTTCCCTTAGACAATAAATCCCTGCCAGTATGGAAGCCATGTATCTTCACCCAGGTTAATTCACTCAGTACCTGTTCCTACAGGAAATCCTTAAGCACGTTTGTAGTCTAATATTTTAAAAACCAGGCATCTCCAGAGTAATTGTTTCACAACTTCACTGTTTCATGAAAAACTATCTTAGAGACCAAAGGTACATATCTCAGCATAAAAACATTTATTATAACAACATCTATTGACCATACGAACCATTCCTGGGACTTTCAGTCTAAGCATCTATTTTCAGTCCTAAAAGAGCTCCTTCTTCTGTAAGTTCAGGTAGGGAGAGTTACTGCACATTTCTGACTTTACACAAGAAGTTTAAACACTCCTCTACATTACCCAATTTAGGAATAACAAAGCTACCATTTATTATGCATCTACATAAACTTGAGGCATGAACTGATGAAAGAGACTCTATAAATCAAGACTACTTACGGTTCAACAGGCAACGGCTCTTTGGCAGCTTCTGCCAGCTCCTTCTGCAGCCTGGCCTGGCGTCTCCTAAGAAAGAGAACCCAAGGTTACTAAAAAAGAAAAACAACAACATTTCCTTAATCCCATTCCAAAGCCTATTGTGCAGAGTTTTGATGGGCTTCATAAGACTAAAAAAAAAATTAAATCAGTCTCCTGCTCTAATTTTATCCTGCTTTTCAAGATTCTCCGAGCAGGAGATGCAGTTTTCTTACTGTGAGTAGCAAAGGACAAGATCACTCAAGTGAGGCAATGAGGCAAAGTGAACCTACGGCCCTTTATGATCCATATGAATATGGATTAGCTTGGAGGGCAAGAACTTGCCAAAATAATGATTATGTTAGTGAGGCTAATACAAAACTGCCAGCTACTGTGAGACATGTAATATAGCTCAGTCTCCAGGTATCGTTAGCTGGCATGTAAGCTGAATGAATTCAGAAGAAAAATTATTTCGCAAGGAAAAAAAAGCCATACAAACTACTTTTGCAATAAGTCTTGTGGCAGATGCTTATTCTAGAGGAATGCAAAAAACACTGAAGTTAGTCAAGTTAAAAAAGGATAAAACTAGGAACAGTATTAGACGCATTATGAACAAGAGAAGTCCAAATCTAATACCAGCAAAACCCCCCAGTTTCTATCTGATTTACGATCTTTCAGTCCACAGTTAAACGCTGCTGAAGAAACAAAACATATTTTATTCATTTAAAAGACAGGAATGTTTTCACGAAGCATCAGTCTGTGTTGACTTGCAAAAGGAAGAGAAAGTTCTGGACTCTCACTGTGTTCTGCAAGAACAGAGATCTTAGAGGTCAAAACTAAATCTGGTTTTATCCTATGCACTCATAACTGAAAAATACATCAGTTTTATCAAATAGAGGTCGTGGATCTCACCTTGAATCCTTTTCATTTTCTGCATTCAAACGATTGGCTTCTTGTGCTTTCTCTGCCATCCAACGTGAGACCAGCTCCTGGTTGTCTTCAGTAGTTTTCCTTAGTTTCTCCTCCAAGGCATTGAAGGTGATCTGGAGAGCATCATATTCATCTTTCAGTGTCTGATTAGCTCGCTCGAGATCCTGCAGTTTGCTACGCAATTCCTGGCACTCTGTTTCCAGTTCAGAAATCTTTTGCAAATATTCTGCAATCCTGGAATGGCAACAAAACATACAAAACAATGAGGACCTCCATTGGAATCCATACCATCTTCCTCGTGCTGTTTGCACAATGCCTCACAAAGGCATTTTTAGCCGTGGGCTAAGACTCCTAGAGAATATTATAACTCTAATAAAGAACTCCATCAGAAGTCTGGTCACAGACGAAACAGTTCCTACTCACTTGGCTTCGTTCATCTGCATCTCTTTGTCCTTCTGCTGCATTTGGTTGTTCAGATCAATTACAGACTGGGCCAGCTGGGGAGAGGAGAAAATTGCATTACAAACTGCAGAGATGTCAGTGGATAACACACTGAGCAGCCTTCAGTGCAAGCACAGACTAATCTAACATTAAAAGCATGGATCACACCTTTCAGGTCTTTTTTACTCCAGCTTTCTATGCAGATCTGCTACACAAGTCATTAAATCAGAGAATCCACTTTCAAAAATGAATTGTCAAAAAGCTGCTGTCCTTCAATGTCTCACTCTCTTCCCTCATAAAGTTTCATTAATAGTCAGATCAAACAGAATGTATATTAGGAACAAATTTTAGTAGTGGAAAAATCAATACAGAAACTAAAAACTGTCAAGTAAGTAAACAACAAATGAGTACCGACAACCAAGAAACAAATCATCCTGTTGTGGCCAGGACAGCCATTTCAGGAGACACACACTGTGAACACAGGTGCCACCAAGAGTTTTCTCACAAAGAAAGCTGCTGGTGGAGTGCCTGCAGAGCACAGGGAACAGAGGGCAGAGGCCAATACTGCCAAGCTGCAGCTGCCAGCTCACAGCTTACCCAGCAGCACAGCCTCAGCTGCCCAGGAAGAAGGAAGACTGATTTTAAGGAAGAGTGCCTGCCTGTGTAAGTGGTTTCAGGACACCAAGTTGGGAGCAAAGAAAGTATTGAGTGCCCTGACCACTCGGTGCACACCTCCTATAGAAAACAATCTCCTCTTTGGAAAGCTCAGAATTGCTGACACTGGAGCTTCTCCACACCTCCAGTGGGGTGTGATCAAAGGAGCATGATAGCATTTTCCAGGCCATTCACACCTTTTCCCTATGTAAGTGTGCAGTCCCATTCAGCTTCCGGACTCATTCAGTCCACTGCTGTGCTTTTAAAAACCCAATTCTGCTGCTGAAGCTTCCATACCTCCTTGTGAAAAAAAACCCCAAAACACAAACCCAAGACCCCCTGGCTTTTTCTCTCTTTCAGGCCCAAGTGTCATCATTACAGAACTCCTGGGCTCTGAACCAGCACTCCCTTTCCAGCTAGCACTGCAGCTCTTTCAACCTTGGCTGGTGCTTGTTTATTTTGTCCACTGCCATAGAAGTGGTGCTGCAAAACAAGATCAGTGAAACCACACACAGCCCCCTATGCCTCACTCACTCCAAGTCTTTTCGAGGTACTAGTAGTCATACACAGCTCTGTGGCCCAGATCGGTTCCTTCCTCCTCTAATACAACTAAAAACCTATGATTGAAGCAGAAAATTCAGTACTTAAAAATCATGCTGTGCTGACAATGTAAGCTCTCATCTCCTGGTGACAGTATTACAGACCAGCCCATCTCTGGTTGATTTTAATAATCAAAAACTGGGGAAGCTTAAAAAGGGTCTAGATGAAAGGAGGAAAAAATTATCATTAATGAGCCTGGTAAAACCATGATCAGGCTCCCAAAAGGCCACATATGGACCACACAGAACATAAGAGGACTTTCCAACCTCGCCACGTTTCTTGTGCAGCTCAGTCAGCTCCTCTTGGTGCTTTATCTTCAGCTGGGCCAGTTCCTGCAGCTGAGCGTCGTTCCATGTGCCATCATGTCCTGGGCTGCAATTGGATAGAGAAGCAGAAGAGATGTCCCAAACTAGAATCCAGTTGTTTCTCTGCCTTTGCCAGGGTCCGGACATTGCCTCCCTTGGGACACAGGTGATTCATAACAAACCAAGCCACAGCTGGCTTCCATACCATGCACTCCTCACCAGCCAAAAGGCCATCACACAGTATTGGAAAGTTTAATCTCCTGAGGACTAGATTCACTTTTTGTACATTTCTAAACCAGAATTCAAACTCCAAGGGAAGATAACTAGTCTTTGTTTAAATTTGCATGAAGACAACTGAGTCTTAGAAGTACACTCTCTAAATTCTGGAACAATTACAAATATTTCACCACCCTGATTTGTTCTGGAGGGAGCTGGTGGACCTTGAAGACGCAAGATGTCTGGAGAGGGTACAGAACCAAAAGCCAGGAAACCCAGGGTGTATTCTAGGCCCTTGGGTTTACAGTCCCAGGTGTGATAAATCATTTCTTCATTGGCCTGACCATACTTTTTGTGCGTAAGTTTTGAAGTGGTTACTAACTGTGTTTTTCAACCCTATTACTGTAAGATAATCTTTCATTTCTACATATCAGAACATTCATATTACGCCCCTTCTCAAACAACTGTAGGGTGTAACATTTATCACTCTTGTCTCTGAAAGCACAGAGACAGGAATAGAGAAAACCAAGTTTTTTTAAAACCATATACACACACAGACTCTGAGCACATTATCAGCTATACTTTGAATTACAGCTTTTTAAAAAAATCATAACTTTAACTTCAACACTGTTATATCAGACAAACAGAACAAGGTAATCGCATCCCTTTCTGTAGTCATTCTGTGTTGTAACAGTCCAGAAGGAAACAGATAATCCATCCAAATGCCTCACAGTGATATGAGCAACCTAATGCTCTTCTCAAAAAACAACCAATCCAACCCCTCACTGAACTAATGCTGCACTAACTGCATTTCCAAAAAAATGTGTGCAAACAGACAGGAAGCCAAGTCCTGTGGTAATATCCAACACATCCTATGGCTTCAGCCATGCATACCCCTATAGCCAGAACTAAATACTACTCCTTGGCCTTGAGGGAAGTAAAAACACTTTTCCTCAGCTATCTAGGATTAGAAAAGTAATTCTGTTTCAAAAACCTGTCACATATTGAGAACAGCATCAGAGTTCAGCTGAGTATTTACTTTCAGATGCTGCTTCTGTGCCTTTCTTCTCATCTACATTTAGTCTACCCTCATCTCTTAGAGCTGGCATTCAGCCAGAACACGATTCCCATAAACTGAAATGGTTCAAGACAACTGCAGCGATCAGAAAGGTTTTGGGAACTTTCACATGCGTGTTAACTCCAGCCTGCTAGAATTTTGCCTGCAATTCCTGTAAACCCAGCAGTTCTTCCTTCTCTGCTATATTAATTTGTTTTGTATATCAATTGGACACGCTCATACAGTTCCCTGCTGTAGAGGGGTTCTGGTTTCAGGACAAGAGCAAAAAGAACCTCAAGAGAGGAAGCAATTCTTACAGAAGCTGGAATTCTGAGCTCCTTGGCCCTGCCTTCTCTTCAGGTACACTGAGGGCAGAGCCTGCCAGCCTTCAGCTGTGGAACAGACAGGCTGTCCAACGCGCAATTCTGGCACATGGGTTTGCTGTGCAGTCAAACACTAGGAGAACCAGCAGCACAACCCCTGCCTTCAGCACCTCAGTGCTATGCCCAAGTTTGGGAGGAAGCTTCCCAAGAAATCCTACTAAAAAGCAGGCAAAAAACACCTTCCTTCTGGCATCTGGTGCTTACTTAGGACCAACGCTTCACAATCATGGTTTATTTCTGTTCTCCCCTTTCATGTGATGACACAGATTAACAGAAACCAAGCCACTAAACCATCCCATACTCTTTAGGAAGAGCAGGCAAACACTGTAAGTGTTACAAGGCAAACAGACCAGAAGCAGCAGCTCATTGTGGTCCACCTCTGTTCCATGAGTTTATGATAAATCAGCTTCCTTCCTAAACCTGGCCAGACCTTTCTGTGCTGCATGCTCTAAACGTACTGTAACTTTATCACAGGCTTAGACACAGCTCTAAGTTATTTTTAGTCCAACAGAATTTCAGTTTGTTGTGTGCCAAGTCACTGTAGGGACCCAGGAGCCGTTTGTGTGAGGCATCAAACAGTGGTTTAGTTTACAAGGTGCACAACAGACAGCTGCTGCCAAAAAGGAATGTTACATACCTGATCTCATGTCTGCTCTGCATGTCATATTTTTCTGCTTGAAGCTTATCAGCAAGCACTGCATGAAGGTCTGACTTCTCCAGCAGCTTGTTATCTGTAGGAGCAAAAAGTGCACTTAAGACAACCAGAAAGCAAATCCAGATTCCCATCTTCTCCTGCCAGCTGTGATCTAGTCCCTTTAATTACTCTGACAAATGCTACATGAGCCTCCACGACATCAGTGTGTTCTCCCTCCTCTTTGATCTCAACAGGTTAAGGCACCATCCACCTACAACCCCAAGAACCCCTCATTAATCCAGATGCTGTATGCGACTGGTCTAATGAAAGCATAATAGTGAAAAAGAGAGCGACTGCTCAGGTGCCTTGCTATCTGCTAAAACAGAGAGAGTTCAAAGTTCAGACTCTTTACAGCCCCTCAAAGGACGGCAACCAGGAGAAGAGGCCTGGCAGAGAGCCCAAAGCCAGCTCTGCAAGGTCCTGCCCAGGACTGTTTGCTTTCCCCCACAGTGTGTGGGACCCCCCTTCCATCCTGACACAGCTGAGGCAGGAGAGAGGCGGGCAGGAAAGCCCTGAACAGAGAGTGCTGGCCCCTGGATAGCTCCAAATTCTACAAAAGACCATGAGAAGGGTCAATAGCACCATTGTTCTCGGTTCCACAAGCAACTGGGCAGGAATTGGGCAGACAATTCAGACATTCAGTCACTGTCCAGAGCATAAAGCGCTTCAGCCTCTGAGAGAACTACAACAACTACATATTTTCCTCGATAAAGCAGAAATTCCAGATTTCCTGTTATTACAGACATGTCCCAAACGGTCCCGTGAAAACGGCTCGGGAGAGGCCCCGGGGACCCTGTGCTACCACGGCTTTCCCATTTTTGAAGAAGAGAAGGAATCCCAGAATGATTCGGGGTGGAAGGGAGCACAGCGGGTCACCAGGTCCCACCTCCCTGCTCAAGCAGGGTCATCCCTGAGCACACGGCACCGGAGAGAATCTAGTTCTGGAATATCTCCAGAGAGGAAGACTCCACCCCCTCCCCACAGAGCAGAGACTCCCTGCAGATACTGATGGGCATGGGTGAGAGAGAAGAGAAGCGCTACTCGGCCGCGCCCCCGCTGGGCCCCGCTTACACTGGGCGATGATCTCCTCGAAAGCCTGGCGCTGCAGCCGGTCCCGCCGCCGCAGCTCCTCCGCGATGTGCCGCTTCCAGCGGGGGAACCTGGCGGCGCGCAGCCCC
>VZTF01007066.1:7904-53914 GCA_013397755.1 Cnemophilus loriae | reverse complement strand
CGCGAGATCGCTCTGCAAACGGGAGGGCGGAGTCGGCCTCAAGAGGGAGAACGGGAGCCTTCTGAAGAGAGGAGGCCTCGCGCGGCGCCATTTTGTGTCCTCTTTGTAGGCGCCATCTTGAAAGTGCCCCCGCCGCCATCTTAAGAGTGGCCCTGCTGCCACGTTGAGAGCGGCCTCGTCGCCATCTTGTGGGTGCCTGAGCCACCATCTTGAGAGTGGCCAAACCGCCATGTTGACGCCCCGGTCTCCCCGTAGCAGTGCATGCGCACAGGCCGCCTGCCGTGGGCGGCGATGGTAGCTCCATGCGGAGCTTCGCCGGGCCGGGTTACCCAGCCCGAGTCCTCCGCGGTCACAGCGCTCGCAGCTAAGTGTCCCCGCAGGGCCGGCAGCACTGTGGCACGCCAGTGATACTGGCGGGGCTTTGGTGAGGTGAAGGGCTGGTGCCCGGGTGGTACCGGGACTGTCCGGCCTCCGCAGCCACCGCTACACCTCNTCAAGTCTAAATTTCAAGGCTTGTTTAGGTTAGTTTTAGGCTTGAAAACAGGATCTTTGGTCAGGATTCCTTCTCTTTATCAATAGTCTTATATCTTCCCATTCTGCTTTAGTAGGCACAATAAGTGTTGAGCAAGCTGTTTGTACTTTTAACAAACAGCACCTTAGTAAATCATTTAACCCCTGCTTCCCCTGATTCACTGCCTGCCACTGTTAAAGCACGGGTGTTACTGTGAGTAAACATTAAACATTAAGGGCTCCACAGAGAGCAGAGAGAGTGTTGTACAACGCTATGCAAATACGACACACGTGCAGTGTCATTTGTTGAGTGGTCTTTTGTGCTCTTTCCCCGCTCTTAACAAGACACCGCTGCTTCCAGCATCACGTGCCAGGAATCACGGAATAACGAATAACGGGACTGGTCAGGCTGGGGGGGCCCACAGTCGCTCATCTGGTCCCACCCCTGTGCTCCAGCAGGGCCATCCCAGAGCACAGGGCATAGGATTGTATCCAGAGGACTCTGGAATATCTCCAGTGAGGAGAGTCCACACCCTCTATGGGCAATCTGTTCAGGGCTCGGGCGCTGCCAGGGAAGAAGTTCTGCTTCCTGTCCAGGAGTAACTTCTTGGGATGAGTTCCTGCTCCTTCCTCTGGTGCCATTGCTGGGCCCCCCAGAGCAGAGCCTGGGCCCTGCTTAGAGCCCTCCCTGTAGACAGGGATAGACAGAGATGAGGGCCCTCTCAAGGCTGAACAGCCCCGGCTCACTCTTCAAGGAGGGTGGTGGTGAAATTGTCAGGAAAATCCACAAACGCCAGAGGTTTATGTCCCAAAAGGAGACAGAGGAGTCCTTCAATTTTATTCGAATAAAGGGAGAGAGGCCACTACGGAACACGCCTGCGAAATTCTCTCTCTCAACACTTCAGAGGGCGCAGCCTCCCTTTTATCGTAACTCCGGGCCGCATGTTGCCCTCTTCCTTTCCCCATTGGCTGAGGTACTAGGAAGGTACAGCCTCCCCAGACCGCCTACCCCATATCCCCACTTGAACTTGTCACTTTACCCCAAAATTCAGAAACTCCAGCTTGTGCAGACCCTGGTTGGTTTCAGGCGCCAAGCTGTCTGGCCCGGTGATGAACCTGCTCCCCAAAGTCAGCAGAAACATTAAGACCTGTTTCAAAGACTTTAAAAGCCATTGAATTGCATCTAAAGACACCAGCACACATCTTCCCTCTCAAAATGAAATGGAGCCTGAGGCTTTCTAGGAAAAGCTATGCAATTTGGAACATGGCAGACGCTACTATGCAGGCCTCCCTGCACCCCACCCCCTGCCCAGCCTCACGAAGAAGCCACACATTCTCTGGCAAATGTAAAAATCCATAACAAGTAGAGCTCCATTGCTCTACTTTCAACTGCTTAACTTCCTAAGTAATGTGTTAGGTAACCATATTATTGTAATTCAATTAGAAACTGGGCAGAACTCATAACGCTTTTTGTCTTGGACTGCCTAAATTGCTTTGTTTTTCTTTTGAGTAAATGAATGAAGATGCAATTATGAAATTCTAACAGCGTGAAATAGATGATTCATTAGGTTATTAGACTGGAGGAGAGTGTGCTGCTGGTTGAGTTAATAATAGTTCATGCACAGCTCAGTCTTATGAAGTACACAATGCATGAGGTTATGTGTGTTCTCTGTAAAGCTAATTTGGCCAAGTGTAAGCACACAGCCTATTTCGTTCTACTTATATATCACAAAATCAAATTAGTTGTTTAAAAACCTAAAATTACCTGTAACTGTGAGTCCAAATTCTACAGCTATAGTTACTGAACTCCTGAAGGGCAGTGCTGAGAGAAATTCATCCTGTCAAATCTTCTTCTCTACATCTTAATCCTTTGCAGAGAAAGAGGAAAGCAAATGAAGCATAAGAAAAAGGGAAAGGCAAAGATACACAAATACAGGGATCGGACTCAATAACTCCTGTCCTGAAGCCTTTACCTTGGCTTTAATGTATATCAGCCCCAAAGTGCCTCACTGCCTTTGAACTGCCAACCTCCTGCTTTTTTTTGGCCCCTCCAAAAAAAATTCTTCAGCTCATCTTTGAGAGCAGGCTTTTCTCACTAAAACTGGGAGGGAAAATAATTGTCCCCTATTTCTTTCAGCAGGGCAGGAAAAAGAATCAGTGTGAGTAGAAATTACTTAGGGGGGAAAAAAAGTATTAGATAAATAAATTACTTCAAAGATTGCATGTTTTACTGTTTACAGCAACTACTAGAATGTTCCAAGGGAAGGACTTTAATTAATTGTCATCTGTATATATTTGAATTTATAAAAATCACACTATGTGACAGATGTCCACCTTTCTGTAATCTGTGATTTCTTTAGTGGGCAGGACATCCTGATTTTCTTTACAGTACCTGCTAACAATGCTTTTTCCACTCCAATACAATATTCTTAAATATATCTGAGTTTTCTGGCAGTCTTTCCAACAGCACATCCCTGCTCCTTGTCATCATCTGTCATCCTGCTCTCCTTTTATATCCATGAGAATTGTAAGAACATGTGACAAAACGGCTTGTTCAGGCTGAAAGTGGCTTCTTCACTTGAAGCACCTTTCTGCCACCAGCAGCATCAAAATCTGGCAATTCATTCAACACTAATTCAGGAGTAAAAATTTCAGACTACCAACAAATCAGCCTGCTTTTCAGAAGGCTCCTTCTGCAATGAAGAAGCAAAAACTGTGCCTCCAATGAATATTGCACTCCACATCCATAGAGGGAAAAGCAGGACTTCTGGTGGAGACGTGTCCAGCTTTAGGCAGCACATTTCAGGAAGAATTGAGAATGTCAAAGTAGCCCAGCAGGAATGACAAATGTATACAGAAGATTTGATCCAGAAGAAAGACTTGGGCAGTTGGAATTGTTTACCCTAACAAGGAGAAGACTCGTGGGAAGCATGACAGCACTATGTAAATATGCATGTCAGAAAATTAAGACAATGCCCTGATCTGCTTGTTTACGTGGGACAGGATTACACTGAAAGGGCCTAAAAACAAAAAAAAAATGGCCACTAGAGATGAGGAAGGGCTAGTAAAAGCTGGTGGAGCTTGAAACAGGCTGCTGGAGGCAGATGAGAAGCTCTCCTGCTGGAGGTTTATAAGGCCACTTGAAAACATGGTGAAGGATTTTGTAGTTTACTCTTTGCTGGTGTGGTGAATGGATCGCAGGGTCCCATCAGGGGCCCCTCCAGCCCGGTTCTGATTCCAAGCTGTCTGTGTTGTGACTGACACTCAGGTGACAGAACGGATCCCTGCTCTGAGGTGAGTGGAGCAGTTTCTGATGGGATGTTTCCCTGAAGCCTGGTGCTCAAATTCACTTACTCTCTTCACTGCTTCCTGACGGGGAGCCAGAAATGTTCATTTTCTGGGAAGATGCTGATCACCAGTGTCCCTCCCAAAGTTATGTTCAAAACACCGTTTTTGAATTCAGCTTTGTTTTGGATCTTCAGTTTACCTTTGAAAAGAGGGAACGTGTCCCACACCTGGTCATTTTCTTTGTACTTCAAGCTATAATGTCAAGATGCAAATTACTGTGCAGAATGGAGCAGACATAAATTCTGTGCTAACTCTCCATCCTTTCTGTTGCAAAGGTCTCTTTTTATTTTCTAGTCTCTTTGATGCCTTTACTTTCTTCCCTTGCCTGACCTGTTTCTATGAGAGAGAGCTTTTACTCACCTCCCTTCTGCTGGGTTTCCTCTCATTCCACAAAGTCTTTGTTGGTTGCTTTTCTGCAACCTTTCTACATGTCACTGGACACCTTCATCCATTTCCATCCATGCATTCTCTCTTAAGCCCTGTTCTGTGACACCTTCATTAGTGATGATATAATCTAATACTTCATGATGAGAGAGACTAGTTTATTTTCTATGTAATCTAGACCAGACCTTGCGAAAAAATGCAGTAAAGTGTTAATAATAACTGTAATGTGTAGTAGATTACCATCCCTGGCACAGAATGGTCTCGGTTAAATAGAACCACACAAGTATGGAATAGCTGAGTTTGGATGGGCCTCTGGAGATTCTCCAGTCCAAGTCCCACATTCAGCAGACCCATGTCTGGTCTTTGTGATGGCTTCTGCAACACTAGGGTTTGTAAAACAGTTCTGATCACAGTTTTCTGAGAGCTACAGAAGAATGTCAGTTAGTTTTGATCTAAAAGGGTACACTGAAGTATCCTTTAGTTTAGCTGACTTGGAAGCTAGAGCAAAGATTATCTGCAAATGATATTAATGAAACAGAATAATGGTAATGAACTGAGAACAGAAGTTCAGGGAAATTTGGTGATGCATAATGAGATAATGCTTTGTGATAATGCATAACAAGACAACACAGAAAAAAATATAGCAAATTACAGTAAGGAAGAAGAAATCTCTCTCTTCTGTCAAGCTGGGATTCAACTCTGACAGAATTTCTGAGAAACTTCAGTAGTTTAACACAAATGCAATCTTAAAATACATTTTATTAGGAGCCTCATTTGAGACAACACCATGCACACACTGTGGAGTTAGGAGGATCTTTTTCATATTCATGTGAATAATAACTTGATGTTTGCTTACATATATATTTAGAAAGAACATCTTGTACCTCTGCGGCTAACACTTTTCCTGCACAAGAGAGATCTGGCACATTGAAAGGAGTATTTGGATTGTTCTGTAGCACTTGCATAACAAGTCCTTCCATAGGCCTTGCAGAAGTGGCCTGGGGACTGCAGCAGCCCTTTAGTGAGCATGTGAGACAGTGCCAGCTGGGCACAGAGAACAGGCAAAGCCATTGACCCTGTCACTAAATACTACAGATGTAGCTGATGGTTGAGAGGCTTTGCAGCACCCCAAGCCCAGCCCACCAGCTGCACCTCTGATCTATGTTATCAGCAAGGGACATCACAAATGACAGCAGAGAGGGAGTCTCCTTGGCGAATGTCCCACAGGTGGTGTCGGTTTCTCTCAGGCAGAGATTACGGAAATAAAAGCGAAATATCTGGGTACTGTCTATTTCCAATCCATCTGCTGATACCGGTTAGGAGATCTCTGGGAACTGCCCTGCATCACCTTGGTCAGTTAGTCCCAACACCTACAGTTTAATCACACATAAATATCTGAGCCTTTACAATGTTATAAAAATAAGGAGCTTGGTCTGGGGGTGAATCAATTAATTTCTGGACAATACCTCCCTTCAATCACATGGAGTATTATTGTATTATCACAAGGACAACAGAAAAAGTCATAAAATTTTAGCAAACTTTTCATTTTAAAAACAAGTGTGAGGATAGTGACTAAATGGTTAGTTTTAAGCTGTACAGAAAAAGGGTGCTTGGTCCCAGTAGATTACAGGCTTAAGCAACATGATTTCTAACATCAAAATTATCCCCTTGCTATTTTGGAGTGAGTAACTCACTTTAATTTGATTTTCCTTCTGTTTTTCTCCTTCCTTGAGCCATTTTCTCTTAAGACCCTACCTTTACCAGGAAGAAAATGTGTCGCCCACAACATCTTAGGAAAAGGCTTAACGGTGCCCTGTGGTGGTTGTACACTGAGAGGACAAGGAAACTGGTGTTAGGTGCAACAGGTGCAGGCAGGAAATGGGGGGTTTAAAACTTAGTGTGTTCTGCAACATTACATCCTGTAGCTGGGAACTTCAGGCATTTTTGACAGCTGGGTCTCCATGGGAATAAGTACAAAAATACTCCAGCTATTTTAAGACTTTAAAATAAAGGACGCTGGAAGGATATGAATAGATAATACATCTGGGGGAAATCAGTACATTTTTGGACAATTCATATCCTTCAGTTCCTGTCTTTTGTCTTTTGCTCATACTGCCTGTACCAAGTTAATTGGACAACAGCAGAGAGGGCAGAGAAATGTGCCTGGTTTGGCAAGAGGGTCTCAGGGATGTCAGAGAAAGTAGCAGCTTGTGTTCAGTTCTGCTTTCATGTGGTTCAAGACACAGGCAGTAAAACTAGTAGATATCATCTTACAGGTTTTGTGACAGAAATTAAAAATGAAATAAAACAAACAGAAGCACCAGACTTATTTGTTAAATTCAGTTTTCTGATATTCACATCTCCAAGCTCCCACAGCTGCTGTTACTACTTCTACCATCCCAAGGCACAGCCAGTCTGGCCACAGAGACAAGTACTGCGTAGGGTCTCACCACTTGTCCCACTTCTCCACTCTGTGTCTAAGCTGTTCACCTGAGAAGTCTCTCATTCACAGAGGTTTCAGAAAGCTCTTTACAGGGCCTTCTTTTGAACATTGTCCACTTGCACAAAGCCTGGTAGCATATGCCATCATTCCATCAGACTCTCTGGAACCCCAAGTGGGTAGGCAATCCATTTTTAGCATAGGAATAGGAATGTATTTTTTTTCTGCTGGAAACTTGGAAGAGAGCTATTCTTTTCCCCCAGCAGCACGCCTTTCTAAAGGACAGGCCAAATTAAGTACCTGGATGGATTTTTATGCCTTAGCAAGTCCAGTGTTCTCAAACTCTGTTCATCAACAAATCTGCGTACAATTTAAACAGCATTACCAGTTAGGAGAATACACAAAAAGCTATATTTGTTTTATATCCAGCTTTTAGTTTCTAAACTTTGGGGAATATACTTTATTTTTTACAGTTTAGGGAGTCAGGGATAAAACCAAAAAATCTGAGCTTGTCTCATTGTTGAGAAGTTAAATATTTTTTACAGAAAACTCATCCCATTTCCATCTTCACACATAGAAGAACACAGCCCAGAATTACTGAGAACAGATCTAACTATCCGTATTGGACAGAAAGCTCACCTGCTCCAGGGAGGTTTTATGCAGTGGCCGCACAAGTTCTTCTGCAACCTGGAAAAGTGAAATGCTCCCCAGGGCCAGGGAAATACCATGGCTACTGAATTATGGCGATTAGACAGAGAGGGTTCTGGTGAATAAAGCAAGAGGAATGTAAGCTCATGGTCTCTCTTGCGGATTTGTAGGTTGGAGAGCCAGGTGCTTCAGTAATGATGCCTTGAAACTCCAACCTGCATGGCACAAAATCATCTCCTCTTGAAAGGTTTCCACCTACAGGTTGTCCTCTTCTACCCATTCTCACAAGCCTGTGCTTGGCCTCTTCTGCTCCAGTAAAATTACTGTACCTTTTCTACACTCACACACTAACAGTAACTGTATCTACTAACAGGTGCTGTAGTTTTCAAACCAGCTGTATCCACAAAAGGTCTGTGCAGACAGACAGATGCAATCTCAGTCATGCTTGTTTCATCTTCCCTGCTCCGTCTTCCCTGCTCCCCTTGGTGCCTTTGGTGTTTTCTCTGGGCAGGGACTACTGTCACTGAGCAAGCTGGTATAACACCCACCTAAGGCTGAATCATGTGACAGGCAGTTCTGAATTTTCAATAAAGAATGACCAGAAAGGTGACTATTTTATTATTTTTTAAGTAATCAACATGGAAGTAATAGCAGTGATTAAGTCACAACAGGCTTACCCTAATAGTAACCACAGCATTAATACTTAACACTAATATAACAGAAATGACAAGTTTGTTAACATTATTCATTCTCAGTCAATGAACAAAAGTTTACAGTAAGGTCAGCATTAATCTATTAAGAATGCTCCAAAACCAGCTGGCCAGTGCCCTCCAAAGCAGAGTGCTTGCTGCCAGGCAGGCTGGGATGCTGCTGTCTGCCCCTCCAGGCAGCTGTACTCCTGGGCTGCCATGGGCCCTTCCTCTTCCCCTGTTTCTTCCTGTGGTTCTGGTGTTTCCCTCTGTTCGTTGGTGTATCAAAGCAGGGCCTGCTCGAAGGAAAAAGAGCCACAGTGCCACAGGCCGGCCGTCACTTGCTGTGTCCCCTGGGTGGTGCAGGGATGCAGCCCTGAGCTCCAGGCAAGGCTGGCTCCACTGACAGTGTGTGACCTGCATCAGTATCTGCTATTCAGACTCTTTCCCCACCCTCCCTGACCTCCTTGCTCCATGGATAGGACATGCTTTTGGAGCTGTACCGCTTTCAAGACTCTTTCTTTTACATATCACTCTTTAACAGAAATCCTGTAACACAAAATAGAAATCTTGCTTTTGTAAGAAGGGAGTTTTTTCAATGCACCTCTTCTATCTCCTAGTCTTTGTACCATACTGTCCTCGTTTCCAAAACATTTACTAATGGGTGTACTTGGCCACCTGCCTCTTAATGGAAGTACTAAAGTGACACTAAAAAGAATAACTTGCGTTTGGTATTGTGGTCCTGGCCCCTCTTGGTCTGGGCAACGTAGGATAAACTTCTCAGCTAGAACATTTTCATAATCACAGGGAGGGCTACACCCTCAAAAATAAAATTCCTCAGTCTTTTTTAGAACCAGACCAGAGGACATCAGTGTGAACAAAGCAGTAGTCTCCATCGTTCTTCCCATCAGGATTCCCCCTAGGGTACCACCAGCTGCTGTGTCGTGTTCACTGTAGAGACAAGAGAAGACATCAGCTTGTATATTGTCAATTCTACAAGTTTTGATGGAGATGGAAAAGAAAAAATCCTACAGCTTGCTCAAGCGGTCTTTTTCTCCCAAATGCACTTACTAAGGCCTCCTCTACTACTTCTCATACAGCTCATGGTGTTCGGTTGAAAAAAACCACCAAAAAACAACACAAAACCAAATTAAACCACAAGAAATAAACCCACCAGCCCAGGAAAGTATATGTCTGATTATTTCTGTAGAGGGTTCTGTCATGTTTTTGGACACACTGTCCTAAGTTGCTAAGTGTTTACCACTAACTACTAACTACTTTCAATCATCTTTTTATTACTTACAGCAAAGCAAATCCATTGCCAAATACTACAGATTTGTGCTGTCAGGCCAGGAGCAGCCACTCTGAAGAACAGCATAGTATGCCCGAAACAAGACACAGCAAGGAACTGACTATTTGCATTCCTCTTGTGACCACCAGGCTTAAACAGTCCAGAAGAAGGTAAAAATTCCTGCAAAGCTAAGGCCATAGTTTCACAACATGCCATCCTCTGCAGCAATAATACTTTAGGATATTCCCTGGCACCCTCTGCTCTGCAAGCCCTGTAGGTTCGTGGGACAGCACTGAGCTTGGATAGGAACCATGGAATGAGGACTTAGTGACTGAGCCTATACAACTCCAGTCGCAGTGACATCACAGCCCAAGACAATTTTCACCCCACTTCATTCCCCTGAGTAACACACCGGTGTAGTTGTCCTGCTGACTGGGCCCTCCTCCGTCTGGTGCTTCCCGGCATGCGGCAGCTCTGAACTGTCCCGATAGTCGCGGCCCTTGGAGTTCTGCATGTCCAGCACCGCCCGACTCTTGGAGGGAAGGGGCGGCTTGTTCTGCTGTCCCTGGATGCTCAGGCTGACTTCAGCCCTCGATGGCTTCACTATTTTTTTGAGCGGTGCTGAGTTTTCCAATGGTGTTGTCATCTTTGGTTTGCCTTGATTCTTTTCCCCTGTATTCTTTTCTTCTGATTGGCAGGGGGAGGTGTAGGACCGGAATCGCTGTGTGGGCACCAGGAAAGGTGGTGATGGCTGTTTGCCAGATGTCTTGCTGCACTCAGGCTCCTGTGGCTTTGTGAGATGACAGCTCTGCTCAGGCAGTGGTGGCTGCTCTTTCCGCAAGGCCTTGGGATATTCCTGCTCTTTCTTGGGGGCCACCTTGCCCTTGGAGCCCATGGAGCCATACAGCGGGTTCTCGAACATCTCTGGCCTTTGCTGCCCCTCCTCCTGCAGCACAGGCTCTGCTGTGGATTTCCCCACGTCAGGCAGCCTACAGTCATGGAAGTAGGGTGAAATGGAGACTTGTGAAGAGCAGGCAAGAGAGTCACTGACTGATTTAGAGAGAACATGAATAGTAAATGAGTGTGAGCAAATTAAACTGACTGCCTAAAGGGGCAACAGGAAAACAATCAAACTCGGGGAGAGAGAACAGAAGTGTGCATCGGTTTTACTTTGTTTAATCATTAGTAACATGACAGCAGAGAGCAGATATGCATAGCATTGTGTAAACTCCCTGCTAGACTACAATCCTGTCAAAGTGGTGTTTGGCTTCTTTTTAAACACAGATAAACTACCGAGCCAAGCTGTGGCAGGTCCTTTGATGACTCTGCAACACACACAAATCTGAATTTGAATATTAATAAGAATTTTCAGATCTGGCAGAGAGGATGGAAATGGTTGTCTAGAGGCCTAAAATAAGAGCTCCCTTCATACTGTGGCATTTTACAATTAGGTTGATCTCCTCTTGCTACCAGTGCAGCATGGTATTCCTAAGGAAGGGATAAATCTCCTTAATGCACCCAAATGCACAGTGTAAGAGTAATAGCTCTGCTGTAGGGTGAGACAATCCATGTGCATTCCCAGCAGAGCACTTTGAGTTGCAGCTCAGCCTGGAATGACAGCCCAGCTGTACAGTGAGACATAGCAGGTTCTGTGGGTTTGGGTCGCTTGACCTGATTTGGCCAAGCTTTCACCTGCAAAGTACTTAAAAAATCAGTCACAATATCACTGAGCAGAGTGGAATAGAGGAGAGTGGCACATGTTCTTTGGGTGTCTTCAAATGGGTTGTGTTCCTTGCCTCAAGCTCTTCTCTGGCAGTCAGTGCATGCGGGAGCAGAGACCTGAGCCATGATGGAGCACTGCTGGGTACAGAACAGACCCGAGCAGTGCTGGCAGATCTGACTACTGCAAGTTCTGACTTCCAGAATGCCACATCCATTTACCAGGGAGCTCTAGCCCAGCTCAGAGAGCAGCTGTCTCTTGGCTGTGAAGAGGTCTGCAACAAGGACACAGATTGCACACATGCCCTAGGGTGAAGTAGCCTCATCACCTCACTAAGCTGGGAAGGGATGGGATATTTTCAGTTGCCAGATGGAAATTCTGCATCAAGGCTTGTGATAGGCAGCACATGGAGTCTAGCTTCTTCAGCAAGCTGGACATTTGTACAGTGCAAGTAGAAATTCAATGCAAGTACTTCATGAATAACACACAAAGGACCTCTTCTTCCCATCCAGGGGAAGGATCTATGCCACACTCCCCCATTTCTTCTTTGTTATTACAGTCAACTTCTCCTTCACTTCTCTTGGTAGAGAATTAAACCAACATATATCAGGCTGAGACAATGGGGTTGTTCAGTCTGGAGAAGACTCCAAGGAGTCTTCACTGTCGCCTTCCAGTGCCTAAGGGAGACTTACACAAAGGAGGGAGAGTGCAGATAGTGACAGGACAAGGGGAAACAGTTTTAAAATAGAAGAGGAGAGATTTAGGTTAGCTGTTAGGAAGAAGGGTGCTGAGGCTCTGGCACAGGGAACCTGTGGCTGCCCCATTCCTGGAAGTGTCCAAGGCTGGATTGCATGGGTCTTGAAGCAGTCTGGGGTAGTGGAAGGTGTCCCTGCCCATGACAGGGTGTGGAATGAGATGAGCTTTAAGGTCCATTCCAATCCAAACCAATCTAAGAATTCTAAGATTCCATTATTTAATTGTAAGTTTAACTCACTATCTTTGGCTTTCATTTCACAGAAGTCTGAGAAGTCTGCTATGCTAGTTTTCTTTGAGTATGCAATGTCTGCGCTTGTGACCTTCACTTATCTTTCTAATTCTAGAGATAAAATATGTAAAGAGTATGCTGCACCTTGAACTCTCCAAACAGATAATGAAACAGTGACTGTGCAGAATGACAGGAGAGAGGGGCCCAGCCCCAGTGCAAAATTCAAACACTCACAGGTACTCTTGACTCCAACTACAAATGCTTCTGTTTGCTGTAGGCTGGAGGGATGGTTTTGGAGATAGAGGTGACAAGGAGGGTGATGTGGAGGATGACTGACTCTGCCCCATTAGGGAGGTGTTCTCTTTGGGCTGGTGCTCATAGTTCCAGAGGGAAGGTGCCTGCTCTGGTGAAGGTGTCTGCTTAAGCTGGCAGGTTGCAGAGGGCTGCTGAGAGAAGGCAGCCATGCCCAGGTAGTTAGGGTTGCTGATGTCCGTGGGGGTGGAGCTGCTCAAGAGAAGAAATATTGTTAGGGAGGTACATGCACAAATATGTTTGGGGTTTTTGTCTCCCTGCCAGCTACAAAGGAGTTAGTGCTCGCTGACTGCTTAGATTCAATACCACCTACTTTTTTTTTTACCTTTTTTTTTGTCACTGCTGCTTCAGAATCAGGGAATAAGTGGGAGTCCTGTTAGTGTCTCACTTCCCTGGGTCACTGGAGACAGTGCAGCTAGAGACCACCTCCCCCACCCCCAAAATAGTTCCTGTGGCTGTGGCAGATGCTTCCCTTTCCAGGCTGCATAGAGCACTCAGCTTCTGCAGCCACATACAGGGGCTGTCATGGGTTTCTGGGCCCAGCCAGAAGCTGCCTGCAATGAAAAGCCCCAGTGAAAACAGGTGAAAGTACAGCCTTACCCAGACTCATCCTGTGACCCTTGGAAAGGAAAATCCAGGCAGTTTGAGCATAGCTTCCCACCCCAAGCTATCAGAGGTAAGGCGGCAAGATTACCGTAAGATATCTTCCTTTCCCAGGCTGTCTGGAGAAGAGACAGCACTCCCCCAGAAGCGAGCAATGGCTGCTGCCTCTCTGGCCATCAGATGAGTAGATTTTGACTTTCTGTTGGAAATAAAAGGGCCTTTTTAAAATGGGTGCAGGGACCCAGTCTGGCTAATGCATTCTCAGCTTTTGAAGGCTTGGGCACAGGAGCATTGACCAGTCCTGACCAGAGAGCCACAAAGCAGCTTCCCAGTGCTCAGCATACCTGTTGATACCGCTCCCACAGCAAGCCCAGCTTTGCATTTATGGGGCGAGCCATTTTCCTGGAACTAACTTACCCACTTTCCCTTTACCTGTTAGTCTGATTCCAGTCTTTGTTGGGCTCTAAATTGCTGATGTTCTTTGGTTTCTGACCAGTGATTTCATCACGTTCAATCTTGACAAAATCTGAAGGAAAGAAGGGGCACACATATCTCCAGAGACCGTCTGACCAAGTTTTCTGTGTTCCCATGTGCAGTAAGGCATCTCTCTTTGTCCATCAGAGTCATGGACAGTTTTAAACTGTTGTTGTTGTTATGTTTTGAGCTGCCCACTAATACATGTCATATTTTGTTGACAGAGGAAGAAATGTGTATCTTGAAATACAAAGGTCATGACCCACCAAACAGCCACATAGTCATTTTACCATCGAGAATAATTGTAAATGTCATGAATAATTGTAAATGGCTGCTTCTGTACTCTGAATGAGAACAACAGATAGCAAGGTGAATAAAGCAAAGTTTGTGATCTTCTAGCTAAGGAACTGTTCATTGAGAGGCTAACATACTTTTTGCAACTGCTCCCTGGGATGACTGGAGCAGGGAGAGCTTGGCATGGAGTGTGTCATGTCACAAGTGGAAGTAAAGTATCCCCATTCAATAAAACCAATGTTGGTGACAGACAGGGGGCTCTCTTAGTCTGCTGAATTTACTTGAATGGTGAAAAACTCCAAGGAATCCAATTATTCTGTCTTACTGAAAGAGTACAGTACTCCTGAGAGCTAACCATACTCACACCTCCTTGCACTCAGCATCAAAAGCACTTGCCTCTCTGTGACTACAGGCACTGCAGAGATAATTTTCAATTCCTTGACAGTTATCAGAAATCTTTTGAGGTGAGCATTCTCTAGCGTGAGCATTGCAGAGATTATGACGTTCCTTACCATACAGTTTCTCTCTCTGTTTTCCTTGTGATGTTTGTAACTTGATTTCACCTTGGAAGACCCCTGTTTTCTCTCCGTGGTGTGTCAGCACAGTATGGATAGGAGCTAAGGATTCTGTTGCTTCTATTCGCAAGGCAATGCAGCCTTCCCCTAAAAGACAACAGAGAGACAATGAGACTGGGACTGAGAAACTAAGCACTGAAATATTTTGTGTCATCTACTACCAATGCACTGACAGGTCTGTGATAACTGGAGAGAATCTGCTTTGGATCACAATAAGGAGTGTAATATCTCCTGAGAAATTAGGGGCATTTATTTCACTTCACATATGTGTGAAGGATTTGGGCATTGGAGATATCTGTGGGTGACTTCAGGGTTCTGAGCGTCCACTCCTGGTGAGGAAAACACAAGCCTATGGCTGCTATTGCTGTTAATGGGATTTAGGCAAAGAGCCTTCTGTGGACAAGGACTGCAGTCTCTGGCTGGTAAGAATCTGGGAGCCACAAGCACAGCCAAATATTTTTCTGTAGCCAGGAGAAATGCCTCAAGTAAGTGCAAGTGAAACAGGATTTGTATGTTCTGAATAAATGCATTTAAAGATGCTGACTCCTGATTTAGTTTCTGTAAAGGACGTTCTTTTTAAGCCACTGCTCTTTCAGAGCTGGTAAAGCTCACACAGGTTGTTGCTTCAAGTTAATATTCCTCTAATCATAATTATTTCACAAAATATTGCCCACAGTGTATTTCTGTGTATGTTGAGTTGTACATCATAGATGTTCAGCCTATAGGAGTTACTTCTGTTCTCTCCCACTCTTTCAGTGGTTTGGAAGAATCTAAGTAGATTTTGTCTCATCCAGAACTTTAGAGCTAAGCACTTACCGTAAGATTCATCACTGTCTGATGACTTAATGCTGATCAGGATATGTTGATCCAATAGGTATTCCGGGTCTGAAATAATTGGAGTCAGCTGCAAAGACAAGTTGAGGTGGGTCAATACAATACATGGTTGACAGGAGCACACTTCTCCCTGGGACTCAGTCTCAAATGAGGAAAACTCTGCTGGATAAACCCATGAGAGTATCACATCACCTCCAGGATCAGCCTCTGATAATATCTGGATATCTGTGGTAGAAGGCTGCACACTTTGAGTCCCAGCACAGCAAATAGAATGCTGCAAATCTGACACTCGTGGGATGAGCTGCAGTTTTCTCCTGTAGTAGTCCAGGACTGAAAATTGCTTGAGAAGGAAGGCATCTGGACTCTGATTACAGTCTGTTCCCAAAAATCTGTCTGGCTGTTGTTGCAATCACTTACTGTAGAGCCTTTCCCCAGACTCTCAGTGTAAGGCACTCTCCAAAGTCAGCATTTCTGGGCTATTTAGAAGGGTATTAACATGCACATTTGCTCCAAATCTATGAGCTCCTGTAGTTCTTCCAGCTCCCACCATGCCAAGAAAGGAAGAACAGCTCTGATCTCAAGGACAAGACTTGTGTCTGACACTGACACACAGAACACTACTTCTGGCTACTGATGTTCTTTTTAACACAGGTAAAAAATACTTAATCAACTTTTCTAAAATATACCAAGAGAAAGTTTTGTCCGACCAGGCAAAGAAACTCCAGGGCAGAGTTACTCTCTACGATGTTTTATTTTCCATTTAAAACTAAAAAAAATGGGCCTGCTTAAACCAGCATTATGTTCACTAAAAAGGTGAGGAAAACATCATGGTCCTGAATGGCATAATCACACCAGCAAAATTCTTGATAGAGATGTAAGTACACTGGCATGAAAGTCCTTTCCTGCTTGCAACAAACTCTGTTTAGCCTAAGCCCATCCTGCATTCTTACAGTCCGTTGGAGTGTAAACAAGACCACAACAATGTTCCTGAAAATAGTATTTACAAAAGTAAAAGACCTAACGTTGCTTATGGGATGCAAGTGGAACCTTCTCTTCCATATGAATATGGAAGTCACAGTTTACCTTTGGAAGTGCCTCAATGAACTTTACCACAAGTTCCCCTTCATTTCCATCCTCATTTTCTCCTTCCTGGCTCTTTACAAAGCCTGCAAAGGGACAAGAAATGAGTTTACCAGGAGAGAGACAGCAAAAACTGGGCTACAAATCCTCTTCGCTATGTCTCCAAAAAGCCTACAATTATTTTCCTACTTGGATGCAAATTTTAAAAGTATTAAGAAGCTTAAAGTCTGAGCTTTAGGTGAATGTTTACACAGTAAATTTGCAAGTGATTTTGCTGGAGCATTGTTAAATGGTTTCATTTTGCAGTTAAACTTGGCACTGAGGAGCTCAGTGCATACATGGACTGGAGGATAAGAACATGACAGCTCTTCCTACACCACTCAAGATAGCACACTTTTGAAATTCTAATTTAAGATTCTTAATCCACTGTTTCCATAGAAATTTATGCAAATTTTGATACAGCCAAAAAATAATCTTTTATGGAACTGTCTTTAACACAGCGCTCTGACATGCGATAATGTGATGAAGCATCCACCAAAGGGTTGCTGTCCCACTTACAGGAGCAGTCCTGTGATGGAAAATTGCTTAAAAAAACACACAGCAAGGGCACGAAGGTTTGTGTTACATAAACAGCTGAGACTCAGCCCCACAGCATGGGGACAGGCAGTGAAATCTGCAGTGCTGCGGGGTACACAGTACCACTTACAAAGTCACATCACTAGCATTCATTTCCCTTTTAGCTGATCCTCTGACTTATTCTTTGTTAAACCAGATTAATCCAATTATTTAAAATTATTTTTGTTAGCATAATGCAGATGCTTTATTTTGAAATCACCTGATCATTTGTAGCAGGCACAATTAGAAATTTAATCAATCATGTCTTTGCTATGTAGGCATTTTCTGTGTGATAAGCAAGAACAATACATGCTTCCCATCAAGAAAGAAATTATCAGATTGACAACAAGGTGGAAAAACTGTTGGAAGGCTACATGTCTAAGCATGGATTATAGCTACCTTTGCTGTGGGGTTTGGATTATATTGCTGACAGTATAGAATGTCTTGTAAACTACAGCAAATCTTTAGGACATCCCTTTTTTGCATTGGAACGAATGATCTACATAGCTATTTTTTTAGATTAAAGCAAGAAGAAGGAGAACTAATCCAAACATGCAGAAAACCTTGCCAGAAACAATAAAGATGGGCAAACCCATACTTTCTAAGCAGCTAGAGTGAAACTCAATGTAGAACTTGGTCTGGGACTTGGTCTTCAGGGTAGCATAGCAGTGCAGGAACTCTATCTCCCCTTGGGAATCTGTGTATTTGGAGTCTAGGAAAGAGGAAGGGAAAATAATGTCACTTTCAGCAGGAGATAAAGAGGGAGCATTTTTGAGTGGACTCAAAGAATCAGCTTTTTCTCTCAGCATTTACAGAGCACTGCATTCTATATCCAAGGTGACAACTGCACACGTGCACCAAACCTGACTGACCATTCTTGGAAACAAACTGTGAGGTGACTCCCACTTCAAAGGTGGCAAACACAGGACTGTGGTCACTTGTCATGATGTCAGTGGTGCAGCCTGCCAGTGAAAAAGGGAGGATGGTTACTGCCCTGCTCTGGAGAGATCACTGCCACAGAAATATTATTCAGTAATTTTTCAGAAAATGTAACAGTCTCTCTGGTAACTGTCTTTAGTCAAAAGTGTTCCTCTACATAAATTCATGTCAGTACACCTGAATGTAACTCTTCTGTCAGAATACAGAAAGATTTGGTTAAGGGACACAGTTTTACTGTATTGTTTTGTAGATGACTGTCAGTGTTAGATTCCTCCAGAACAAAATGCCCTTATAGGCTTCCTGGTTACCTCTGCAACATGCACAGCTAATTAAAGCTGTGCAGGAATATGGCAGGAAATCACACAAGAATACACTGGTGCTACTTCAGTGCTACAAAGCAGCTCCTGGCCCAAGGTTAACAGTGAGTGAGCAAGGCCTGATTGGACCTAAGCACACATTGAGTTCCAGCAAACCCAGTCATTCCAGAGGTGCCTATTCAACCCCACACCTCAGCATCATGGGCTCTGTGTTCAGATCAGCCTGCCTTACCCCTGAGGGGCTTTCACAGCCCTGCTCCCAGTCCATGCATAGGAAACCATGAACAGCATACTCAGATGTTCAGTCCTACATATAGTCGATGACGTTTCAGGAGCTGGTATTTGAGTCTTTTTTCAAACAGGTTTTGTGGGCTTTTTCTCTTCCCTGCACTGCACTTTTATGATGCTTCTCAGCAGGAAAGGGAACAGGCTCTTGGTACCACACAGTCCTTCTGGAATATGATTTGATACAAGAGATGTGTTTGCACCTCCAGTCTCTGCAGACCGGACTGTGCACACGGGGTCTGTCCTGCTGGCACTCACTGTCAGGAGTTCCTGGTAGTGACTGCACAGGAAAAGTGGTGGTTGCTGCCAAGAAATAACTGGTGTAAAATGATCCTACAGCATGGCCTAAAGTTGGACAGCTGCAACTGTCCAGGTGGCGTTCTGCATATAAAAGAATAACAGAATTAATTCCCAACCCTGTAAGGTTACAGGCAGAGAAATTTTGGCTTCCCTCTGCCTGGTTTAACATCAGGTCCCTCTATGCTGAGTGCCTGGCAGTGCAGGGAGATCCTACAGACTCTGTTCTGAATCATTTCCGTTTCACACTGGTTGCCTTGCTATCAACAATCTGTTCTCCACCCACCATAGGACTGACACACAACGTGCACCATGGGGTAGGATTTCCAGAGCACTCGATCACACCAGGATGGCAAATTGTACTTCATCTGCAAACCAAAGGAGAAGTAATATCAAGAAAAATGGAAAGGACCAGTTCACAAAAGAACAGGAAATTCATTCACCCAAACACCATATATTTGTGTCAAAGTCTTTTTGTTTGTATTGACTCCTTTCAAAACACTACAAGGGCAGAAAACATAGAGATAGGTTTAGGTCACTTTCTTCTGCAGGAGTTGCTGTCACAGCTCTGCCATAAACCTCTGAAAAGAAATCAGTTTTCACCTACCCCTGTAGCTTTTTGCTTGGTGTAAGCATACTTCTCCCGGGTGCCTCTCTCAAAGCGGTAGGTTGGAGCAAAAGTAATCTCCTCTTCCTCTAAAACAGGGAAAGAGCTCTGTTACAGCTTGGCCATTGGGAACCCTCACACGGGCAACAGAGCCACTGCCCTGTACACTCTGCCCCATGCTGGGGCTGGCAGAGAAAGTTGGTGGATGTAGCAAAGGAACCTGCCAGCCAAATGCAGGATCTCACCGAACTGGAGGAACACCTTTTGGTCTCTTCTCTCGAGGAGAAGCTGGTCGAAAGCCAGCAGCTCCGGATACTGCTGCTGCCTGATCTTCTGGATAATATTCTCTGCTTCCTGCCAATAGGGAAACAGCAGAGCTGCAGATGATGCAAAACCTTCTTATAAATACTCCCTTCACTGGTAAACAGGCAAGTGCTCCTGAACTGTTTGACAGAGCTGTACTCCCTGCCACTTCCCCACCCTTCCCTTCACTGAAAAGTCGCAGGCTTTGTTGTGTGGCTGAACATTTGTCTATCAAAACACGTATGGAAATGCCTACACAACCTCTACACAAGAACACACACACTCACAACCACATGCACATCAGCACCAAGCTTGGTGTTTTCTCCCACGTACTCAAACCTATCCAGCATTTATGATGGCTCGCCTGTTCCTGAAGGCCTGTTTGAGCCATTCCAAGCTCACCAAACAGAGCAGAAAGGCAGTCTCTGGACTGAGCCATTCAGGGACAGATGCTTGTTCACAGTGGGAGGGAAAGTTGGGAGGTTTGGGGAACCAAGGCTGCCTGAAGCAGCAAAGTGTGCCAGATGGCATTCCTGAGTCCATTAATCTTTGGAGAGGGCAAAAGGGATTTCCTTACTCTCCCTGAACTGGGGCCACACTCACGCCCTGGGGATCCCTTCTGTTTCCCCTCTTTTTGCCATGTTGCCCTAGACTGGAAGAAGAGAGCACTCCTATAGCAATAGAGTGTGCCGTCCCTGCAGGGCTTCCCGCAGCATCTCGCACCGTCGGGGGCTGTTCCACACGGTAGTTCAAGTCTCCCAGCCAGAAAAGATGAGTAAAGCGATGAGTGATGTTAAATGGACTCAGCTTCTTATCTCCCAGTGTCAGGAAGCGCAGGATGTTCATGTAGTTCTGGTTGCGTCTGTCAAGACAAGAAACATCTGCCTGACATCCTAAATTGCTGTGTAATTTCCAAATGCCTGGGATGGCAGAGGCTGCAGCTTTACCAGGCAGGAACTGCTCCGGCTCAGCAGCTACAGAGGAGCAGATCAGAAACTGAGAACTTGCCACCCCAGCAGACAGGCCTAGGGAATATGCTCCTGAAACCACTTCTGCTGCCTTCTGGGGCTGTGCTTTTCTGAGCTACCTGTCCTAGAAACCCAGCATTAGATTGTTTCCTTCAGATTTCAGCAGCAAACACATAACTAGATTTTGGCAGCTTTTCCAGGCCGTGGGGAACCCTTCTGTACAAGTTAACTCCATCAGTGGCAAAGACCATGTGCAGAAATCCTGCACCATCTGTTTCCTGGACTGGGAAAGATGACAAGGCCAAACTCTTCATTTCAAGTCCTCTTCACTTTCAAAACCACTCCTTCCAACTGCTCCAGCTCCTCCCAGTGTAGGCACAGATTTCCCACTGGTGTCAGGATCTTTGCCTTCCAGTCCTGTGCTGACCAGAACCTGCCTAATCCACGAACACTTATTTCACAGATAGATATAGAGAAGTAGTCACGGTGGGGATATTCCTGTTCTACACCTCCCTCCTGGTATTCCTGAGGGATCTTTCTCAGCCGTGTCCTAGGGCTCATAGCACTGCCTACAGTGAGGAGGAAGACAGTCCCCTTCAGCATATTATTTTGGGATGGGAAAAGCCTTCCCACATTTTTCCAAAACACTGTAGATCATGGAACTGTTTTCCTCATGCAGTGGGTTTTCATGACAGGTCATGCAAGTGTTGTGTGAGACTTTTACACTTGGCTCTGAAATAATTTTGCTGTCCATTTCCCCTGCACCCATGTGGTATGGCCACATAGCAGAAGTCCCTTGTTTAAATGCCCTCCCTGGAGACATTAAACAATTTTTGTATGGTCAACATATTTGTGCCTGTCTGGTGGGCCCTCCTTCCAAACACAGCCCAGAGAATTTCACCTTGGCTCAACAGCCATTTTTGAGAGGGTAGGATGTATCTTACCTGTGTTTCTTTTCACTTCCTGAAGTTAAATGGCTGTTAACAAACCCAAAGGAGGTTCCATTAAACATGAATGACACCCCCACTGCTCCTTTATTACCTGGCAAAAGAGAAGCCAAAAATGACAAAAAAAACAATCCACCTCCAGGCTGAGTCTAGCAAAGATAATAAAGCACCTAGCATATGTGAAGTGAAGTGGAGGACAGAGAAGAGAAATTGACTTAATCAGCATGGAAAAAATTAGTGCATACAGCACAGATTGTGGGAACAAATTTTTAAGGGTGCTAAAAAAATTAGTTGAAAGGAGAGAAGTGCAACTTCCTTGTGAAACCCAAGAAACAGCAATCCAATAGCCAGTCAAAAGTGTTTGCTGGGAACGTAAATGTATATATGTATATATATGTGTGTGTTTAGTATACACACAAATAGATTTCCTCTCTTACGGGGTAAAATACAACCAGTGCTAGTGGTATATAACTTTAGGAGTCACTTTAGTGTCACATAAATGTTTCCCAAGGAGTGTTGTGGAAGAAGAGCCGTTCCATGTGGGCTGAGCAAATCACAGCCGTCTGGGCAGGATCTGCCCGTGCCTCACCCAGTGTGTTTGCAATGCCTGTCTTCACATTGGCTGTGCAGATGTGGCTGATGCGGTTCTCATGTTCTGGCTTGGCCAGGACAACGATCCTGATGTTCCAGAGGGTATGGATGGCTATCTGCAGGAATGGGAAGGGTAGAGGTTATACTTCTGCAAATACCTGCCAATGCTGGAAGGAAGGACCTCGCTATTTTCTAGTCTTTTTTTCTAGTTAATCTTTGGATTATCTTGCTTGCATAAAATAGTTCCCCAATCACCATGAGAGTTAGAAGTCCTGTGGCTTTCCAGATATGCTTAGATTTGTTTCTTGACATTGCTGAAACCCAGGAATGTCCAAAGCTGGTCTTAATAAGGCTCAGTTTCTCTTATGACTCCGCCTGTGTACTGTTACATCCTACTTTGAAAGTGCAATAGCCTAGGGCAAGATCTAGGCTACAATTGGCTCAGGAAGTTTAACAGTCTTCTCCTTTTTGAAAGTTAAAATAACACCAGGACTTGACTCGAGTGCTCAACATCTCCCGTTGCTCCTAGGCTGGCAGGGTCCCTGCTTTGGCAGTGGGGGGTCACTGTCCATAGCAACAGCCCATCTAGCCAGCTCCAGGGGGGCATCTTGTGGAGCCTACAGACACATTCAGTTCACTCTCCCTCACTCAAATGCAATGACAATAAAGGGAGGAAAAGGGAGGAGGTGTAGGCAAAATCCCACTTATTCCCATCTTTTTTATTTGTACAACATGTACACCCTCATCTCCCTGAGTTCCGTGCAATAGCTGGAATAACCCCTCACCACTTTGAAGCTGATACTGGTGATTTCCTGCAGAGATTGCCTTAGGGTCTCCAGCCATTCCTTCTCCCCTTGGGGATCCTCCTGGGTGCCAATCACATAGATGTCATGAGGGATGTAGTCAGCAGTGTCATCACGGGTCTTCCCCTGCCCCTTGGAGAGAAACCAGGAGGTGATCTTCTTTGGGGGCGGCGCTGCACCTTTTATTAACACATCAAACACCAAAGGAAGTCAGAGCATGTCCTGTCAAAACCAGGATGAAGATAACACATGGGGACAGAAATTATGGGCTTCACATCCTGTATTACTTTCGTATCAGCCAGGGCACACTATTCTAAGATGACAACGACGTTACCCCCATCCAAGTCACTGAGAAAGGAGTGACTCTGCTTTGACCACCTTCCTCTTGTTCATCAGCTTTCCAAGGCCAAGGCTAGCCAGGGGTAAAGGCAGAGAGTGTACTCCTCCTGGCCTGGCACTGCCTTGACCTTATTCCTTTATTCCTTAAGGATGGCCAAGCACAGACAGCTCAGCTCACAGCAGCTGAACCAGGCTTCTCTCCCAAAAGGGAGAAAAATAACCTAAATTCCACTGTCCTCAACTACACTCTGTCCTCTTCTCTAAGTACCACAGACACTCAGCTGTCTCCCCAGGCTGGACATGAACTGTCTGTAGTCAAATCAGAGCAGCTGACGCACAGTTTGTGGAATTGCTCCTGTCCTTTCTGCAAGGTGGAGGATGATGTGCACTGCTGCACCAGCTTTGTGCCAGCCACAATTCCCTGTCACTGGAGCAATTCTTCAGTACCCAAAAGGGACAACTTCATGGTCCTTTGAGTGGAACCATAAGAAGTGTCAAACCACATGCAAGAATAAGTCTAGATATCAGCTCTTCGCCTGTCCCAGGAAGAGGACAGCCCTGGTGTACAGACCTGCTGTGGAACACACAGTGTCTGGAGCTCATTGTGCCAGCTGAGCACACCTTTTGGCAGTGTCTGAAGGAGTGCCCATGGCAGAAGGGAGCCCATACCCATATTCCAGGTGCCAATGAAGATGGTGATCATATCAGGCTCTGGTTGCTCCGAGTGTTTATTCTTCATCTGCTGCAGAAGCTGGCAGAACCCTTCTCTCTTCTAGATAGGGGGGAGCAGAGAAAATTAATGAGATACTTAACTCCTCCGACATGACCTCTTAAAAAAATGGCTGAACCAGGAAATTCTCAGCACACTTGAAGGGCAGATTAGCTCTGCACTATCCTGAAAACTTCCAAGAGGCTGCCTTTCCTGTGGTGCTTTTTTAGGCATTTAGCTTGTGCATTGCTTTAACAAATGCTGAGCTGGTCAGAAGAAAGTCTTTTCTTCCCTCTTTGTCTATCTGAACCTTTTCACAGTGGCCATCTCGACTCCTTGCTTCTCCTCACTTCTTACTCTGTCCTCCTGCCTCAGTGACAGCCCTTAGGTGTCCAGTATCTCCCTTTACACAGTATACTTGCTCATTTTCTGTATGTTTCCAGAAAAAAGGAGAAATTTATTTTTTACAAAACCAACTACTGTCCTTCACGGTTCCTCTTTCTACCAAGGAGTGCCCCATGTTCCACTCCTACCTGTTTACCTGCTCCAGGCTAGCAGGAAAGAAACACCATATACATACCTTGGAATCAGAAAAAACATATTCCTTCCTCTGTGTTTTTTCTTTTTCTGTTTCCAGAACAATCACCAGCTTGTTTGGAAGCTTCTGAGACTTGATGAGCTGCAAGACTGAACAGAGGCTGGGTGTCATGAGCTGCAGTCACCGAAATAAGGGTCCCACCAAAATGAACAGAACCCTGCTCAAAGGCTTGGGATTTACACGGTCCTTTCTGTCTGTGCAGTTTGCCCTGTAGACCTGCATTTTAATGTTGCTTAATCCTGTGCCCAATAGGAACAGATTTGGACTCCAAGTGAAGAGGACCCTCAGAACTCTTCTGCTTGGAGCTCTTTTCCATCCCAAGCCTTGCAGTGTGAAGTGAAGCCTTAACTTCATGCAGGCAATCCAAAACTCTGTATCCTGAGCCAGCCTGCATGTGTTCCTTCCCCATCTGTGAAAGACGATGTAAGACCTCATTTGGTGGTAAAGGTGATTCCTCCCATCTAAAATAGCAGCTAATTATTATGAACACCAGGTGGAGAAAGCCATGCATGAAAGCTCATCTTTTCAATTACTGCCAGCAACAGGTTGATTTTCTAGCAGGAGAGGGCCCAAGAGCATCATCTACTCTCTGATAAATCTGTCTCAACTTCAGTGAGCTGCCTGTTCAGAAAGACAACAGAAAAAAGGGAAGTTGTTTGAATCAGGCAACCACTGACCAAACTGGCATTGCTCATGATGAGAGATACCAATCTACGTACAAAAAAATCAAGGGAAATTCACTGAAAAATGTTACTGAAACTGAGTGTCTGGCTTTTTACCATCAAAAATCATCACAGAAGTCAGCATGTTCCTGCTGAATGTTGGGGTTTTTTTTCAAGTGACATTGCTTTTCAGAAGAGAAAGGATTCTACTGCAACCAGCTCTATGGGGAATCTTCTACCAAAACCTGCTCCCCTTGCAGTGCTGATTCCAGTGTCTTCATTTAGACCCAGAGGCTGGGTCTAAAACAATCTGTGAAAGCTGGTTATCCCAGTACTGAGATATCTGTGTCTTGCTGACTGGTGCTCACGCAGCACCCAGGACTTAGCAGAATTCCCTGTCCTCTGGGCCAAACCTTGCCCCGAGTGGGGCTGAAGGGAACCCCTCCCCATCATCCAGGGACTCAGAGCCTAGTCCAGCATTTGCGACATCTTACTTTTCTTGTGGGTATAAAACTTGTCTTCTGGACCATCCTTAGATCTCTTGATAATCAGTTTTCCCATTTCCACATCCACTTTGAGTTGTATTTTTGAGAAAATTCCTAGGGAGTCAGTTTTCACCTAGTGGAATACAGAGAGGTTTTCCATGAGGGCCTTCTACACTTCAGTCACATGTATTATAAATGCAGCATTTCCCTCAATTTCTGGACACATATCATTATGCCAGTTTCACTAGACATCTCTTAGGCATTTTCATGGTGCCAAACAGCATCCAGGAATAGCTGTTATCTCTGTGGCAGCATAGCAAACTTCCCAGGAGCTGAGATACTGACATAAATCTGTTACTGTCCTTCCACATTATGATCAGCATTGTTAAAGGAGTAAATTTACCTCAAAAGTGACAGGGGGGATAAGGGAGCGCCGGTGTGTGGAATCAGGACCTTCAATCAAGAGTGTTTTCACCTGTAAAAGAATTATGTGCAATTTATTCCATTTGGTGACTCTGCACTACATTGAGAGTAATGAAATCAGAACAAAGCAGTCTTACTGTGGCAGAGGACTGCATTGATGATGAACAAGAAACATAACTAGAGGCAAAAGATGACAAGAAGATGCTTTAAAATAGCTTGAAAACTCTACCTTTTCTTCAATAGAAGACAGCAAAGAAATCAGCTGGTTGAGTTTCAATACAATATTGACTGGACTTGCTTCACCAAGCATCTGAAACTGCAGCACAGGAACAAAAAGAGAGAGGGAGATGGATGATTACCAAGCCCACAGAGCACGGCTTGGAGTGCAGTCCCAGGAGCACCTCACACAGAGTAAGGAGCAGCACTTGTACCTTTGCCACTCCGATCTGTAACGGGCAGCACAAGAGCACACAACATGCAGAAGTGTGGGAGGGTGGAAGGACAAATCTGCAGACCTGTTCCATAGAGTCAAGGCAGCTGGCCATGCATGGGAGTCAGCTTGCTGCTGCGGGCAAGTTTGCATGACCAGGCCTGGGGCTCAACATACAGAAGTCCTCAACTTTTGGTTTTCTGGCAGGGAGAGGAAGGTCATGGGGACTTAAGTGGGCTTGGGAAAAGGAAGGATTTGGCAGTGAAACATCCTGGAGTGAGGTTTATGGAAAAAGAAGTGTGCAATGCCAGCTCACATTCTGAGGGAGGATGGGGAGGTGGGAGTCCTCACGCAGTTGGTGGCAATTTCCTCTAGGACAGGAAGGGGGAGCAGGTGGAGGGTGCTATGGGATAAGTGAAACTGTGGGATAGAACTCACTGTGTGCCCTCCACACTGCAGCAGAAAGAGGCTAAAGAGAACAGAAGTGGCGTGTGCCCACCTGTACCCCGCTGGCCATCACTGTGCACCAGAGCCATCCCTGCCGCTGCTGACAGCCACCCACACGCCTGTCCTGCTCTTCCCACCTCCCAGCCCCCTTACCTGGGAGCGCTGATGGGTACCAGGATGCAGCTGCTGCTCAAACACCTTCTGGATGGACTCCAGAGATGGGAGAGTCCTTGAGGCTTCACTGGGAACACAGACACAGCACAGGTCTAAGGCTGTGGCCAGCTCCCTGGGTCCGTTCGCACTTGGACAAAGCCACACAGAGGAGATGACAGGCACACATCCACATTGGGCCTGCCCTCGCCATGTGCCCCCTGAGCTATGTGATGGGTGATGGGAGCAAACCCCAGCTGCTTGGTGACGTGATCAACAGAGCAGTGTGAGTCAGGCAGTTGACTTTGCCTTGCGAAGCTGGAACATGGCCATACTGGCTGCTCCTTAGGTTTTCCTTTGGAGGTTCTAAATTCCTAAATCTATCCGAAAAGGTATCCCAGTCTGGGCCAAACCTGAAGATACGGTGTACAAGCAGCATCAACCCAACTATGCCAGTTTATAGATCCAAGTGCACTCGAATTCCTCAGAGCCCAGGACAGTCTGGCGCCTCTGAACGCTGCAGCCGTAGGAGCAGCTTGGTTCTGCACAGGACCTGTGCAGCTGCTGAGGTTGCTGGGGACAGTGCTGGGGACAATGCTGGGGACTCTGTGCAAAGAGGAAACTAATTCTCAGATATTTCATCTCACATGACAAAGAGGGGCCAGGCGCAGCAAGAGGGTGGAAGAGGCAGCCTTTGATGTCCTGTGCAGAACCATTTACAGGTAACAACGACATTCCTCCATCACTTCCCCATGAGATTCCACAGGATGCTCATTTGTTGAAACACTGCTATGTGAATTTGGCACAGGAGCTGCGTGCTGATAATGACAAGACTTATCATGGAAAGGGCAGCCAGGGAGCACAGGTCAAAAGAAAGGTGATGGTGGTGAGCAGCACTAGGATGCTTGCACTTTGTCTAGTCAATGGTGTATATTAATGATTTCTCTCACTTTCCTAAGTCTGAATGGACTGGATTTTATTCTGTCTTTGTCAGGGAAAGTGCTCCAAAGCAAAAGTGTGCCTGCCTGAAATCAGATTTTTGTCTAGGTGCTGAACCAAGGATGACTAATTGCCTAAATTAAGCATTCATTTTTGACATTTCAGTCTGAAAGACTTGCCGTGGGACACACAGGAGTACAAGGCACATGTAGGAATATGGTTCTGCTAATTTTATTCCTCCAATGCCACTATTCAGCTCTGGATCACCTAGGGCCAGTGTCACTGCAAACAGTTTTGGCCCCAAACCCAGGGGTCCCATTGATTTCTGCAGCCATGGAGTCAGACCCCAGGAGGCTGCAAGCAGTTGCAGGAACATTGGGTGAGGTTTAGTTTGAGAAGAGTGAAAGGATATTTACTGTGATGTGCAGGCCATCTCTTGAAAACATAGTAGCAGCTGTTTGAAGCAACTCAGGAGTGATTGCCCATGGGAGAACTGCCCTCTGTTCACAGTTCAAAATGTAGGCTGTGTGTGAGGAGGAGGAAGAGCTCCTGTGGGCGTTCAAGCCCACTAAAACCCCAAGGTGATTTTAATCACACTTGTAACTTCTTTTGTTTTCTTCTCTTGACAGTATAAATACCTTTAGTGATGTTGATTGAAGTGTCAGAAGCCTGTGAGTCCACATGCATTTACACAAGTGCTGGTATCACAAGTGCTTGAAAAACTGCCTTAAAAACTCTCCATGCAAATTATGCCTTGAGGGAGAATAAACAAGAATATGCAGAGCAGCAATTGATGACCAAATGATGGCTTCAGACAGTAGCAGATTGAATAGACCACTATTGGTGTTTTTCACTTGACGCTGAACAAATCCCCTTGCATGGGTAGTCCCCACTCTCTCTGAGTCATCTTTCCAGCTGCTGGAGGATTCCCCTGGCCAAGGAAACCCTTGTATGGCAATTTCTTTAGCACGGAATGCCTCACAAAATTACCTATCAGCCTTACAGGTCTCGGTTTTGTCCCATTTCCAGTATGAGATCTGCCAGGGGGCGTGGCCTCTCCCCAGGGTGGCTGTTCCTGGTCCCCCAGGCTCTCATAAAGAGATGTGCCATGGCTGTCCTGACCCTCTTGGCCACTGCTAGCCCTAGAAGGTAGTAGCAGCAGAGTTAAAACCAGCTTTCCCAGTCTCTGATGAACACTGTGGTCCAGGCCTTGCTGAATTAATCAGAGACAAAGGGTGAGGGAAGAGCTCACAAACTTTGCACTCTGGTCTACTGTGGCCCAGCTGTGCTTGAGCTTCTTGGCCAGATGTGCATCCTGCCCCAGTCCATGGGCAATACCTGAACTGCCAAAGGCACAGACTTTTCACAAACAGTTGGTCCAGCTCCTCTCCCAGCCTCACCACTCACTATAAGCTCTTCACCACTCACTATAAGCTCTTTCCTTCTCCTGACCACTGAGCAGCTCTGGTACTGTCCCCTCTGCCTTGCTGACCTCAGCAGTCACCACCCACCCACAGCCGGGGGTCACAGCATGGGGCTGAGGCAGCAAAGGGTACTGGATGCTCCTTTCTAACAGTGACTGCAGCGTGTCTGAGCATGACCCTGAGAGATGGCACAGCTAGGCTCTGTGAGGTGGGGAGAAGTCAGAACACAGATCAGAAAACCCTCACATTCACAGCAAGTCTGTGTGGCTCCCCGGCAGCCAGGCCAGCCCAGCCACAGGGAGTCTGTGCTGCACACTCATAACCCTCAGCACTGTCAGGAAATTCAGAGGAGCTTCAGCTCCACTGCAAGAGCTCCACTGTGCCGATTAACAGCTCTTTTGGGTTTTTGTTTGGTTTTTAAACCTATTCTCAAATAGTGTGAAAATAATGGAATTGGACATTAAAAGAAGACACCAAGAAGCAGCCTAGGAATTACCTGTACTTTCAGCTGGAATTCCCTGCACAGCTGAAGGAAGCTCAGGGAAATAAAAACTAAATTTAGGGAATGCCACGGACAAAATTTGAGTTCAGAAGTCACATAAGGGAAGTTAAAGGAATGATAGGGATTTGTCTTTACAAACAAACTGTGGGTCTGCTGATAAGTAAAGATAGATACTGAGAGATAAAAGAAACAATGGGAAGAATTCCACTGATTGATGACAGGAATGAGAGGGATTTGTCTTTACAAACAAACTGTGGGTCTGCTGATAAATAAAGATAGCTACTAAGAGATGAAAAAAAGCAATAGGAGGAACCATAAATTCCATAGGAATTCCACTGATTGACACAAGGAAAAGAAAAGGAGGGGGTGTATACATTAGAAGGGCATCTGTATTAAGCGATTCGGAAAGTCTGTACCTCTCAAGTATCTCAGCCAATGGGGAAAGAGAGAGGGAAATGCGGCCAGGAAATTAGGATAAAAAGGAGGCTGCATCCTCTAACAATTTGAGAGACCTCAAGGGAATGCCCTATCGCCTCTCTCTTTATTTGAATAAAGTAACAGGACTCCTCTGTCTCCTTTTTGGACATAAACCTCTGGTGTTTGTGGATTAATTTTCCCGACAGAAGTAATCTTAAACCCTAGACAACCTCAGAGATTAAGACTAAAACAGTAGGATACCCAAGCATCTGATTATTAGCCAGCTGAAGGTAAGCAAGTAGTTTGGTTGGATTGTAGAGATCCCTGAGACAACGTGAATAGAGAGGGAGAGGTTCCTCATTGTGATCTGACAGGGACTGAAAGCAGTAACAGCCTGCAGTTCTGGACCTTCATGAAAAAACTTGAGAAGGCAGCTCCAACAAACCAAAATAATGCAGGTATGGGGAGAAAATGCTGGGGAAGAACTGCATGAGGACATACATTGCCATAGCTATGCGCAGCCACCAGAAGGACAGAGGGCAGGCCCTTTTCCTGTGCTGTGTTTGTGGTGGTGTGTCCTGTTTTGGGGATGGATTTTATCACATATCCATTTTTCATTTTTGTTTTTGGTTTTTTTGTTTTGTGTCCAGGGTGGTCGCTGGCCTCCTTCCTGCCCCGCCTCCGAGAGCCAGCCCAGGGATCCCTGTGAGAGCTGGGGGCAAAGAGGTTGCTTCCTTCCGGTAGAGGAGTCAGGCAGCACACGGTGTCTCTGACTAGAGATACTGTTGCCTGGTGGATTTTTGCCCCTTTTTTTCTTTTCCTTTGGCACTGTAACTAGAGTTTACTAGCTTGCTTCTCTGCCTCTTTGCTTGCTCGGGAGCCCAGAGCCAGTGTGTGCTGCACCGGGAGCCCGCCGCCCCTGCTCCAAAAGCGCCACTCAGTTTGCACAGCCCAACCCCGGGACCAGCCATGGCCGGTGAGCTATCCACGGAGCGATTCCCCACCCAGCCCCGCTGTTTTCTGCTGCTGCTTCAGGGCTTCTTGCTACACTGTAACTCAACATCCAGACACCCAACCGCTTCTGGCACAGCCCCGGAGTTTCTGCTACACATTGCCACCCCGGCTGCGCCCGCCTCTGCTGTTCCAGCCGCCGCTCCGAGGTTCCTGCTGCAGCCCATTTCGCCATCCGGAGGAGCACCCGGACCGGCTGGCCCTGTGGGTTTGCAAAGGAAGCCCCTTTTCCCTCTCTCCCGCCCGCCCGCCATCACCCACGTGCAGAGGGGCGCCCGAGCTCGCGCCACAGCGCCCCCTGCAGCCGCGGGGGAACCATCGCACCTGCCCTGCCCGGCCGGGAGCCACCAGCGCCCCTGCCGGCTGTGACCGTAACTACACCAAAGGGGACAGTGCCTGCAGCCGAGAGAAGGCTGTTACTGGGTCTCCGGTTTTGTTTGTTGCTGCTGCTGCTGTTGTTGTTAGTTTGTCTTGTTATACATATACATACTAGTAAAGAACTGTTTTTCCTTTTCCCATATCTTTGCCTGAGAGTCCCTTAATTTCAAAGTTATAATAATTTGGAGGGAAGGGGATCATATTTTCCATTCCAAGGGAGGTTCCCGCCTTCCTTGGCAGACACCTGTCTTTCAAACCAAGACATGTCCCTACGCTCAGCAGGGTTCCACCAGCAGCAGAACTCACCCAGCTCTGCTCTAGGATGTCACTTTGCAATATCCAGTCACCAGAAATCCTACAGAAAATCTGGAAATGTTAAAGATTTCTTGGCAGTTGAGGGAATTATGGCCTTGTTGCATCTCCCTTCTTTCATCTCTCCATGTGCATTTATGAGAAGTAGGGTTGTGAAACCCAGATAAGCTGAAGTAGAATAAGATGTTGGAAATGGGAGAAGCCAAACATCATTACAACAGCAGCACCAGAGGTATTTTAGCAACACAAGACTCTCACTTGTGATTTCATTAGATTTGAGTTTCTATTGTTCAGGTTTATTCTTAGCTGGCCACCTGGGTCTCCCCTCCTGTGGGTGTAGAGAAGCAAAACGCTCAGACAGGGTGTGGAAGGGCAGATCTTGGAACAATCTGTCCTCAGTCCTCCTTGGGGCTTGTCTGTGGGCAGCTAGCTTCTAAGAGAACAGGATCAGGCAAGCAGCACAAGCAGCCTTACCTCTATAGACACCAGAGACAAGGGTACGGCAAGCCATGGAAAGAAGTGTGGAAATATGTGCCCTCTGTTACAGAGTGCTCCAAGATTGCTTACAATCATCAAGGGGGAAATAACATCCTTCCACCAGAGAAGGAGGGAGCTCTGCAATGTTCTAGCTCCCTGTCAGAGCTTTTCTGTTTGGGACATGGAAGGTCTACAAACAGGAAAGGTAAAATTTGTAGAGTCAAGAGTCTAGGCTTGTTCCTCTCTTTCATTTGAGCTGGTCTTCACCAACATCAGTGGAATCACTCCAAGTTCACAATGCATTAGTGTGAAGGAAAATCAGTGTTTAAAATCTAGTTATACACCAGTATGTGCTTGTTTCCATAAACGGCTTGTGCTTGACAACCCTGTAGGTGTCATTTATGCATTAGCAAATTATGCAGTTAATCGGTTAGTGCATTTTTTGTTTTGTTTCTTTCTAAACAAAGCATAAAATATAATACTCCGCTGACTGAAACCACCTACAAGGAAACTTGATTGTCAGAGCTGTCTCTTCTATATAGATTTCATATCTTTGGACCAGAATCACAGGCCATGAGATCTAAATACCCTGTTTTTGAGGGCAAGCCAATTTCCTATGCCAAAAATGAGGGTTCTGAATGGATGCACGTGGAACCTTTGTTAGACTACAGTGTTATGGCATTATACTCTGAAAACCAGCTGCTAGTTACCTGAAGAGTCCTTTGCAAAGAGCTGTAAGTAATTTCTTCAGTTGAGGAAGATTGCTTGAGCCAGTCTGCACAATCTCAAAGTCACTGATGATGTGAACTCGCAAGTAATCCTGGATGAGTTTAAGATGCTCGTCAGAGACACTGTGAAGGAAACAGACAGGTCAAAAGCCAGCTCTTCTCTCTACTCCCAAATATCAAACAGCTTTCTTATTTTTCAGAAATTCCTACTTTTTAGGTACATGGCTAATAAACCAAGTTCTCTCAGATATTACTCATCATTTATATTAGAAAACTATACCTCAGTGGAGAAAACATATGTATGATTTTAATAATTCAGAAATGTATTTTTCCTAGTCCTAGCTGGACTGTAAAGAGCAGTCAATGCACTGTTGATCTGATTCTGTTCTTTATTTGGTAGTATAAATGAGGAGTAATTTTGTTGAATCAAACAGGTCCTCAGCTGTCCTAAACGCAGAGGCCCAGTGTGCACAGAACTGAGCTGAAGGCTGGTTCTGCAGCCCTGTCACTTGCACTTCCTTACCTGCTTGTGTCCTGGTACTGCAGTCGCTGGAGTAGTGTCTCAGAAAGGGACAGTTTATTCACATCTGCCACCCGGGAGTTTTCGGAGAAAGAAGAGACCTCCTTTGTCTCACTGCTCGGCAGTGCCATGAGGATGTTGCGTGGGGGCAGGACAGGAGGTGTGGCTACCAGGTCTAGCAAGAAGGAAAGGAAAGGCACAGTCATTCCAGCACAGAAATTGGACCTCCTGTCCCTCACCCCAGGCAGAGCCCACCCTGCGGGGGCAGTCTTTGCAGAAGCCATCCCTTCTGAAGGGTCTGTGGAGGGATGTCAGAGCTGGGAAGCTCAGGGCTCAGCACTGGCCCAGCTGTGTTTCCAGGGATGGCAGTGGTGTGAGAGCAGTGGGATGAAGTGTCAGGCTTGGACCTCACGTGCAGGCAGTCCATGCCTCTGCCTCTGCCTTTGCCTCTGTCTCTGTCTCTACCTGCAGTGAACCCCACCCCAGCTAGTTTTGACTCTCCCATCTGCACAGCAGCTGTGAAGGTTAATTAGTTATGTTGAATATAATGCTTAGAGAACATAGCTGTACCTCACCCACATCATTGCCATTATCATGGGGATCTGCTACTGAGGCAGAATGGATGGAGGGACATGATGGAAGGAGCATCAGGAGCTGCTAATGGAAAGAAGGGAACAGCTAAAGTAAGCAAACACAGATGGAGAAAATAGACCCCATCACCCAGTGCATAGGGGCTGAATATCCTGCCTTGTCTTGTGGGCATTGAGTTGGAAGGAAAAAGAGCTTTCCTGCTGTGTCATCCTGCTGCTCGGCATATCTCCCTCTCCTGGGAGAAGAGTGGGTTCATCTCCACTGATCCCAACCGTGGTTACCTTTCTTTTCATACCAAGTGCTCCAATACTTTGTTACACATGTTGTATTGTATCTGGTTGAGTTGTGAGGTTTTGTTTGGTTATTTCCTAATGATGGAATTTGCATTACAAAAAGAACCCCAGGACTGACTCACTGCTTGGCCCGGTGCTGTTGATTCAGAGCCACCACAGCACTGAACCATGGGTGGTTAATCTGCAGGGTGCTCATCTTCCACCTCTGCAGTTTAACATCTAAGATGGCCAGACATCTGTAGGCCCTACATGACTCCAGCATGATGGCACAAAGTGCCTTAACAAAACTAAATTCTGTACATGAGCAGCCCAGACCCAGTGCTAATCTCTCTTCATCTGAAGGCTCTTAGTCTTGGCTAGAACTTCATTCCCTGCTGCTTGCCTCTCTCTGTATTATTTTTGCTGTAGTTCCCTCCCCGGCCCTGGGAGCTGGAGACTCAGTACAACTGGCCAAAACCCAGGAACATCTTTCCTGAGCAGCTTTGCAAAATTTTGTTGTGTTTCTTCGGGAAAATTGCATACCAAAATCTGCCCTGGTTCATAGGGCCTGTCCATCTGTCCCAGGGACTGTGTCCTTCAGACAAGTTGGATTGCAGTGCTCATCATTTCCAGACAGACATCAGACAGGACAGGAAGATGGCTCTGTGGACATGACCTTCCTCTGGGAGAACTATGACAGATCCAAGAGGTGATCCAGGAAAGATCCAAGGAATGATCTGAGACCAGTGAGTGTCAGGAACCCAGAGTGACATTTCATATAAAATAGTTGGGATGATGCCAATCACACCTCTTTATCATACACCTGCCTCTGTACATGGAGTTAGACTGCCTGCCACTGCCAGAGCCGTGCCCTCTGCTTAGGACTGTCAAAAAAGTCACCTAGAGCAGAGCAGCTGAGGGGTTTCAGATATCCCTCAGCAGCTCCAGGTGTGTGGCACTGCTGAGAGATGTGCTCCAAGCCCCAAGGGAGCATCTCTGTTTTGAGAGGGGCCCTACAGATGCAGGATGAGGAGAGGGTGCAGAGGTTTGGGAGATGGCTGGACATAAATAGTTGGAGTCCAGATAAGGACATCAGATTAACCACCCCCACACTAGATGCGGTATACTTCCACTGAGGGTCTCAGTGTATTCCCTCAGGTGAGCTAAACTGTTGCTCCAGGTGCCGTACCGTAGGAGACATGAGAGTTCACTGCCTCAGGGCCTTGCCAGCTCAGGCCTCTCTATGCTCTGCTTCATTTTATGGCACAACACGTTCTAATCTCCTGCCTGCACTGCATATCTTCAGTCAAGAGGTACGATTCAAGGGTCTGCATCACCAAGTCACGTCATGGGTTTCTTACCAGTGTCCTCCTCCAGTTCATCAGCAGCTTCCTCCTCTTCCCGTGGCACTGGATATTTGAGGTGCCATACCAGACCCATGTTCTCCTTCTTGTAATACTCTATCAGTTCCTCCAGGTTCTGAAAATACTTCACAGGAACGCCCTCTGATGCCTGAAACAAAATACAGAGGCAGTCATGGCATAGGATTTCCTACCACAGAAACATTGCCCCTCACAGAAGGAAAAACAAAGTCATAGAGAGAGGAAAAAGCCACCGCTGCTGCCCAGAAGAGAACCAGCCCTGCTCTCGCTGCCCATCTGACCACAGGCTCTGTGCAGAACAAACAGAAACAGATAAGCTCACAAGTTCCAGCCAGAGTCAGCACAGATGCCAACCTCAAAGACTCACTGAAGCCAAATGGAAGAGCTCTGTCATTGGGTTCAGGGTGATTGGCTTCACAGCAAAGGAAGATTTTAAAAACAAATAATTCTCCCGGATTAATCTTTGCATTCTTTCTTTTACCGAGCACAAAGACCTTGGACTGTGTTATATTTTGTGGTATCCAGGAAGAATTTTTCTGTGAAATTGCAAGGTAAACATGGCTAAATCCAGACATTAGCATCCCTTCCAGGATTCAAAGGCTCAGAACTGGGCTCAAATGAAACAAGGTACCGCCCCACACAGAAATGCTCGGATGGAGGTTTAGAGAGCGGCAAGGACTGCAAACGCGCATGGCGTGACACTGTGTGCACCAGCTGAATTCTGTGACCAAGCCTGTCTTGAGTACACCCTGGCCACTAATCTCAGCAAATGGTTACCCACAGAGGCCGAACACAGGGATAAGGTTTTAGAGGTGTTCAGACCCAAAGCTTCAGTGCAATTATATCCACACTCTGGCACAAACAGTGACTCTGCCAGCAGGAACAGCTGTGATCCCTGCAGCTCTGCCCCATTGCTTCAACCACAGACCCTATCAAAGACAGATATGGTCTCTCATGGCTCAGCACAGACCTTCTGACCAAGGGAAAGGGCCCTGCATCACCTCTCAAATTGCACTGAAGTGCCATCCAATCCCAAGGCTACAGCAACACACAGCCAAAGCTCTGATCCCTCTCCTTGGGGCACCCTCTTCCTGGCAGGCTGCTCCTTCTGGACAAAAGGTTTTCCCACAGAAACTGACCTAAGAAGGCCCTGTCTACATCTGCCATAAAAGATCAAGAAGTGGGGGCAGAAAGGTGGAGAGCAGTTGTTTTCCATCCCCACAAAGGCAGTTGTTCTTGACTTAAAAGAGCAACACTTGGAACTGTTCACAACTGGGCAATCTGAAGGAAGACCTCATCACCCCAATGGCAGCCTCGACTGGCACTGTTTTCCATGCATAAAACTAGATTTTGCATAGGAAACGTGGTTCATTAGTAAGGAATTAAAGCTGTGCCTGCAATTTGACATGACTTGTTACACAGACTTTCTGCCTCTTACTAACAGGCAGGGTATTTAAATTTATTTTGGGATTACAATGATTGCCTGTAAAAAGTAACACACACAAAGTTTCAACACGTTTGAACAAGCTTATTTACTTGCCATTTGTCTTTGCTCGGTTTCTTATTCTCTGTGAACTTTTTTGTTTGAAAGGCAAATGTAGAAAATCCAAGAAATTAAACAGATGAGATGTGAGCAAAAACCACAGCAAGCAGAATACAGTAAAATGTCTTCAGTGAGTCCTAGCAGCAACAAGATTTCTTTTTAAATTTGCCTAAAGAATAAAATCTCAGGCCAGAAATTAGGACAGTGTTTTCAATAGTGAACTGCATTTGAAGTTGTCAGTGCCCTCAGGCCTGCCATCAAAAATACCTTTCATTTTTAGCTACACCTGCATGTCTTTAAAGGCTCAGCAAGACACATTTTCACAACAAACATGGGTGATATTTCTGAGACCTCTGCCTGTACAGGCTCCTTTTCTGTCTTCCACATAACTGTTTCTGCATTTAGCAAGATTTATTGTTCTCATACACTGGAAAACGTCATATTCAGCATGAAGGCGATGCTTGGACAAACACTGGATTATATTTTTGTGAGGCCAAAGATGTTGAAACAAATCATTGGTTAAAACTTCTCATGATTCTACCCAGTATAGGCCAAATCCTGCTCTGCTAGAGCAGCACAGACTCTGCACATTCAGAATGACTTCTCATTTACACCAATTAATGCAAATAGTGTCTGGATCCTCCGAGACTCTTCTGCTTCTTGGTGCCAAGTGTGAAGGTTAGGAATCAGGGAAAACCGTCAAGGAAGAAACAGCTCTAAGCCATCATATTGAAGGATCCTGAAGTCACAGTGCTGCACTGGAACAGACCTGGAATACTTCAGCCAATCTTCCATGCTTCTCTGTTCATCTTCCATGCAGTACCTTCTCCTCTGAAATCCCCACTTTTGTGATTATTCATTGACCAGCAGCCCCCAAGCAGCCCAGAGGACACTATTAGCAGCTCTGGTGGTGGGATGGCAGCACGCTCAGCCTCCATGCCCTGCCCATGGCAGTGTTAACCACACTTCACCCTCTGGATTACCCTGCCTGGGCTGCCTTCTTCCCACCTGCCGTCCCCATAGATGGGCTGGAGCTCATGAGGTACAAGGCTTAGGGTGGCTTGCTTTGCCCTAAGCTACCCCAAAGAGCACCTGGGAAAAGGCGTCAGCCCCATCAGAGCACACACAGAGACCCTGAAAAACACCAAGGACAAACAGCGTCAGGCTTTGCCATGTTCATCCCTGTAGGAGGAAGACATTGCTTTTGGTGCTCTCTCACCTCTTGAATTATTGCCGCCTACTCCCCTTCTCTTCTTTCCAAACTTCTCCTTCACTTTCCTTTGCTACTTCACCACCTGCCTGCTTCCCCAGATCTCCCCTGACTGTGCCTGAAGGCCCCTATCCCGTCCCTGCACAGCATTCCTGCCACCCTCATTGCCCAAACACTGTCTTCTGAGCCTTGTTCTGCCCCTCAGTTCCTGCTCTCTCAGAGTGCCTGCAGGAAGACAGACTGCCCTGAACAGCTCTTTCAAGGCCAAACGGCGTCTTGATAGAAGTGGCAGGAAAGGCTGAATTAGCACTTTTTGCTGCCAAGGATAGTTCCATCTCTGAAACTGTCCTGGTCTCTGTGGTAAGAAGAAGAAGAACGAGCATTTTGCAACAGGCCTCCTTCCTCTAACTCACTGCACAGTCCGAAGCCTGTGTTCCCGCTCAAATTCCCTGGCATGGCCATCAGCCCTAGCTATCTGAGCTTGGCTGGGTGCACACATGAGCAGAGAGGCTCTGCTGTTATGCACCCTTTTATATTTTGTTAACTTGCCCACTGCCCTCAGCCACCTTTTTTGATGAAGCCCCCCTTCTCCTCCCTCAAGGATAATTGGAATTTGTGGCCATGTCGAGGAGCTGGGCTTTGCATGCATCTGAATCCAGATGCTGATTCCCAAAGAGAAGCAGCCTCTATCTCAGCAGTGCCAGCTCCTCTGACAGCCCACCTTCCCCAAGTCCAGTCAGGAGAAAAAAGACCAACTCCCCATGGCACACAGTAAAATAAAGGACAGCATTTCATCTTTTAAGACAGAATTCAGCAAAGAACTGAACATGTGGCTCGAGCAGCTGCACAGAGATAGTGAGAGCTGAAATAAGAAGATGGGGAACTGGCAGGGTTGGGAGCTCCAACCAGCCATGGCCAAGCACAGAGGGAGGGATGGGCAGCCTCAAACCTGCTTAGCACACATTCATGGTGGGGGAGCTCGAGGGTCCTTCCCCACACCGCAAAAGGCAGTGGCACCACCTTGCCACACATCAGCTCAGCCATCATGAGAGTCTGAAAGCAAAATCACTGGATTATTCTTATTCATTTTCTTTTGCATTATAATTGTTAGTATTTGCAAGGACCTTAACAGAGGAAGCGTGTGGGAAGGGCTGCACCCCTCCAACACACAGCCGTGCCCAGCAGCCAGCCCTCTCTGCCTTTTGCCTGCGCTATGAAAAGAGCTCCTCCCAGTTCAAACACCCCCCAAACATCCCCACTCCCCACAAGAGAGCAGGGCACCCTGCTTTGCGCTGCCTCCCTCTGCACATAGGCACAGCAAACACTGTACATTGTTTGAAATGGGAGAGGGAACGGTAAAAGCAAGACTTTGTTGCACTTGCTTCTCCCCTTGGGGAGGTGATGAGAACAAAATCTGCATGACAGACAACAGTCACATTGTTTGGCACACAAGTGCAAGGTACTCAGATACTGCCTGTGCTATGTGAGGCCCTCCAAATCCAACAGCTCATCATTTTGCTCCCAGCCATAGAGCAGTATGGCCAAGGCTGTGGTGTGTTTCCAGCCAGCACTGCCCAGGACTGCAGGGATGATGCCTGAGCAGCATCAGTTGAACACGGAAAGTCTGGTTCAGTAATGTTGCTGTGAGTGCACAGGTTGCTGGATGACCTCTCCGAGGGTTGGTCTCTGCCAGCAAGTGAGGAAAGCAGCACAAATCTGGGACATCTGCTGGGACATCTGCTTTCTTCACAAGTGAACTTGTGGCAAAGGTTTATAGGTAGGGAAGGAAAAGTGGTGGTGGATAGTAAAGTATTGGTATTGAGTCAGGTTGCAGATAGTTGTGGAGCACATTACCGAAAACTGGATTGATGGTAAACTATTAAAAAATGTCTTCCAGACAACTGCACTGGATGACAGGAGTGAGGCAAAATGCAGCCTAAACTTTACACAAGCTTCTGGATTCTGAGACAGGAAGCAGAGGCAGAACGGAGCACTGTGAACAAACCAGAGCAGGACAGGGCAGCACAGAGCAAGCTGGAGCCACTCCAGCAGAGCCAACGATGAAATCCACTTCCTGCTCCCCTGCCTGCATTTAGTAAGTAACTGTTTCCTCAGGGTTATCACAGGATATATCTTGTTTTAATTGCAAAGTGAATTGTTTCAAGTCATTATAAATGTGGATGGCAAGTGTCATCTCCATGGCAACACACCACATCCCCAGAAATGTGCTCACAGGACACCAGAGACACGTGGAGGGTAGGCTCTCCTCCCGTGGGGATTCTTCCAGCATCCCTGCTGGTACCTCAGCTTTGTGCTGATGGCAGCCACAACATATGGAAAGGAAACACCTAGTGAACATATGCAATTTAGGGAACAGCCAACAAAACAGCAGAGTTGTACACACGAATCTGGAGAACAGTGAATCAGAGACTGAGCAGCAATTTTATAGTGGGAAGCTGCAATCAAAGCAGAAGTCTCTCCAAGATCTATTAATGAGAGTGTCGTACAAGATGCAAGAAGAAATTCTTCTGCTGTACTTAGTTCCATAAGGCTTTAGCTGGACTGCTGTGGCCAGCTTGGGGCACCAATTCTTATGGAACATGTAAAGTACCATAGAAAGCCCCAAGGAAAATTTCCAAGGAAGACTGAAGAGATGGACAATGGGATTCACACAGAAAGCTCAGAAGAAAGGGACTTGTATGGTCTGGCAAAGGGACAGCCTGGAGATGTCACAGCAGCAGTCTTACAAGTTTTAAATTGTCTTCTAAAGAAGATGGCAACCAGAGGTGCTGCAAGTCCCCAAGGGACAGCAGTGCCATGCACCCAGAACTCCTCATAGCCAGCTAGCGAGTGTCTGATCGTGCCTCAGCCCAAAACCAGGGCATTGCAAGGCTCAGACACCTGCAAGGCCTCCTGCTACCCCAAACTCTGTGACTACGGGAAGCCCTCTGCAAACCTCCCAGCTTCCTTTATCCAGATCCAGAACCCTTGAAGAGCATGGGTAAAGTTGAATATGACCATGATTTTCACCACCAGCCCTGCCATTTCAACTGCATCCCAAACCACGACTTTTAGACCTTCCACTTCTGACTCCAGCCCTTTCAGTTGTGAACCTTCTTTCCCACAGGATGTCTTGGTGTCTCCTGTCCCCCAGAGCCTGCCCCCAATTCTGCATGTCCTTCCAGTTTTCGATTTCCTCCAATCCTCTGTATGCTCACTGTGCAATGGCTGAGTGCAACTAGCTACAACTTGCTCTTGTCTTCTTGCTGAACTGGCTTCTAGGCTGTTCATTTCATGAGGACAGGTACAACTAACACCTTTAATCACTAGACTTTGGTTAAATCTTGTGACCCCCTTTCCAAATTCAACCACCTGAACTTTTCAACAGGTTTTTGTATGGCTGTCTGGTCTTCCTTTGTACCTAGTGTATCCAAGTAATGCCATCTGGCCAAGAGAACTCCTTGCCAAAGACACTCCAAACACGGATATAGTGGGGAGCAGCTCTGAACGCGACTCTAAGAGAAGTTGCAAGTGGAGTATAAATACGTGAAGTAAAAAGATGTAAAGCCTATGCTAAACTAGGAGAGGAAGTGATTAACTTGGGGTTCATTACAACAATTGTATAAATAGATGGCACAGGAAGTCTGGGGCCCTCAGAAGGAAGAGGAAGTGTTTTCCTTTCCTGCGCCAAGTCACAAGGAGGAACTAGGAAACTGATCATCTGGTTATATTGCTTAAGGCTAATCTTTTCTAACTAGAGTGCCTTAAAACAGGTATTTAAACACATATATAGGCATTTCAGTAATAGGCAATAAGTTTTCAAAGTTACAAAATTCTTGCCATACCCACCAGCTTAAATGGAAGTGGTAAATCAGGTCAGTTCTACTGTGGTTAGAAAGGCTGGCAGGAACTTTTCTCCTTTTAGATTTGAAAACAAAATAATTATGTTTTGAGGTTTGGGGAAAAAGTTGTCTTCAAGACTGTCTGTTAGCTAGGAAGTCTAGGTGGCATTTTTAAATTGACTTTTGGCTCTTATGTAGGCAAGCTTTTTGTATTTCACTAAAGAAGTGAACCTAAGAGCTAAGAAATTCCTGGTAAATTATTTTTTAAAGAATTTTATAGCAACTTGGCTGTGTTCCAGTTTTATTTTGTTAGCAAACCTGCCTTATTTTTAGATCAAGTCTTGTGCTAAGAAGTTTCAGGAACATTTCACAAAAATGGGATCGTAGACAGGAATCACAGCTGGGAGAAAAAGCTACTTTCCACAATATAAGCCACCCAGAAATGTACTCTAATTTGAATGCAGCACCTGGGGCTTGGAAGAACTGGAGGTTCCTAGGAGCACTAAGGGAGAGAAGCAAGTGTGTGGCTGAGGAAAAGAGGGCTCCTGTGACCTGGAGGGTCAGTAAAGAAATGAACTTTTATAAGAGGTGAGAACTTGTGGGCTCGCAAGGGAGTTCTGCTGCTGGATAAAGCTCAGTGAGAGGGCCTCTGCCAGGGAAGTAAGCATGAGAGAAGAGGTAAGGGGAGGAATCCAGGGAACATGGGCAGAGGATGCTGGTGGATGGCCAGAGCAGCACTTCGTCACTTGGAAAAAGATCATACAAATTTTGGGAAGAATAGCACAGTGTAATTGCACTTATGAGTCATACAACTTGAATAATGTTGGAGGGAATGGAAGGCAAACAGTCCCTATCTCCTCCAAGGTGAGAGATGATGGAGGCTTTTTGTCTCACTCTAGATTTGGTTTGGTCTTGATATTCAAGTTTGCTAATACATGTCACTTCTTCTACAGTGACCTTATAAGACTTTGGGTGAAAATCATGGAATTCAGAGAGTTCTGGGAAAGAGGGTTTCAGAATTTCTGAAAGAGATGATTCATGGAAGGAAACAAGGAATTACAATTTAATAACTACTAAGTACATATTACTTCTAGCTTGTGATCCTGGCTGAAAATCAGACATTAAAAAAATCTGAGTTAAAAAAGGAAAAAAAAAGAATATTACTGTATTGTCAGGCCTATAAAATTCCCTCTGTTCCTCCAGTGCAACTGAAGGATGCCAGTACATACTGCCACAAGCTCCATTTCTTTAAGCATGATACTGACTTAAGAGACTCTGTGTATTAATTACTCACACTGCATCATAATTCCGTTCTTATTAAACATTATTAAAAAATGGGAATGCTTGATGTTTCCAGTTTTGGGGAAGGCCATCTCACTTTTTCCTGTATGCAGTGTCACAGAAAGGACATGAGAAGCACAATGTATTCTTTGTTTCAAATGCTTAACATGTTCTGTGTGTGGAATGTAAGCCCAGTTCCAGTTAATCTAAAAAGGATCCTGACTCTCATATCTGTCACTGTTGATCTCTTCTGGCCCTGCAAGAGTTTTCCTCTCTGTGATCCCATCCAGGCTTCGTTCTGGCGGCCCAAAGACTGGTCATGTTCACAGGTAGGCAGTGCTCCCATGGCAGAATTGGGACATTTGCAAGTTAGGAGAGTCTGATGGAGGAAAGGAATAGAGGAGTTGAAAGGACTTCTCAGTAGAGTATAATTGGCTGCCAGATTTTTATCTCAAGTTCCTTGCTAAAATTCTATATCCTAAAGAAAAATGTATTAGAAGCTCTGGAAGGTAAAGGATCTGTGGAAGTCTTTTGAACTGGCATTCTCCCCACATTATAAAGACGTAGATCATAAAAATAATGTAATCAGATCCTACTTAAAGACCCCATTCCACTCTGCTCCAGCACTCCATGGTTCACGTAAGAAGTATGTTAATTGCCAAATGTTCAACTAATATAGTTAGATAGAAGCCAGGAAGAACATCAAACAATTCTAGAAAGCACCAAGACCATGTACTTGGGATAGTCCTTCACACTAAGTAAACCATTCAAACGCCGGCCTTCAAAAAAGATGCTGCCAATACAGCAAACAATGATTCAGCTTGTAGCACCAAGAGAAACCTGCTGAGCAAACAACTCTTTCAGCATTTCTCTGTGTTATAAGATTTACATCAACAAAAAGCAAACAGCAGTACAGTTCCATGATGGAACATGAAGGACTGGCATTAAATTTAGCTACAGGGTGCAAGTCAGATGGGTTGATGATGAATGAGCAAGGACTGCAAATCCATGAGGATCTGATGCAATTTTTTTTAGCACTTCTGTAGCGTGTGGGTGGAATTTAAGTAAAAGTTTTGGAGTATGCTGCTTCTAAGAACTTTTGTAATTTTATCACAAGCCTTGTGCTTTTTGGTTTTCCACTGAAGAGCTTCAACATTTGAAGTCAAATGAAAATTTCCACTTTCATTTCTTCATAAAGTATCTAGCTCTAGTGCTTAACACGACAAGCTTGAAAACATGGGTCCCCAAGAGCTATCAAGGCACCCAAGGCAGCAAATGTACCACAGTCATTGTTTCTGAAGGCACTTAGTGGAGGTCATCATTGTGATTCTGTCAGTGCTCTCTGCTGACAGTAGCTGGGCTGGGAGAACTATTGCAGGTTACTTGCATCTTGTGGAAATTCCCAAGCTCCCTTCAGCTCTTCCCTCTTGTAGTGGTTTGAGTTCACCAATCCAATTTAAGTGCAGTGGTTCAAATTCAGGCCTATTATTCAGAAAATTTCCTTCTGTGAGATAAGGATTAGGAAAAGCAAAGCAGGCTCAGATTTTAAAGAATATAAAGAAAGTTTTATTAACAGAACTAAAAGGGAAAAAAACAAATAATAATAATAATTAGATTAAACCTTCAGAAAACCTCTCCTCCCCCCAAACTTCTCTTTCAGATATTTCCCCACTGGCAATGCAAAGACAAAAAATCTGATGTTTCTCAGTCAGTTTACCACCTCTAGAATAACCTTTCTTCAGTTCACTTAGGGAGAGGAGTTTTTCTCTTTTATCATACCATGGAGATTCTTCCACAAGAAAACAGTTCTCTCATGGCTTCAGCATCACAGTGAATCAGCTGCCCGAGGTTAACAGCATCTGACCCCTGTGAAAGTCCTTCCCACACCTTGCAGCCTTCCCAGAGCTGCTTTCGTGGGCCACGTCAATTTATGGGGTATAGTTTTAAGGATGAGCTGTTCTAATATAAAACAAAAGTTCTCTCATCTCTCTGAAGTCATCTTCATCTCTGGAAGCAAAGGTCATCTTCTCTATCCATCCCCGGGGCAAGGGGTCCTCATTTCTCTCTCTCTCTCTCTCT
>VZTF01007065.1:890586-929054 GCA_013397755.1 Cnemophilus loriae | reverse complement strand
GGCCGCGCGCGCACACGGGCCGCGCGCGCCCCGCTCACCGGCCGCGCACGAGGCCGCCACGCACAGTCCCGCGACGCACAGTCCCGCAAGGCCGCACTGCCCGCCCGCGCATGCGCAAACCGAGGCACCCGGCCTCCCGCGGGGGCAGACGGGCCCTACCGTAACTCTCCGAGCGAGCGCGCAGCCGCCTTCCTGCTTCGCGCCCGTGCACCGCTGCGCGGCCAGGGCGAGGGGGGAGGCATGAAAGGATAAACACGTGTTCCATCACAACGTAAAAAGCAAGGTTTTATTCTTAGCTCTTGCCCCGCTGTTCTGAATGAAACCCTAAGGCCAAGGGAGGGATCAACAGACGCGCTCAAACCCAGTCGCAGCCGTACTTCAACAGCCTTACGGAAAGCGCTCCCGGTCACCGCGTGGGACACGCAGGACGCGCATCTTTGCCCAAGTACTGCGTTCCTCGTCGCTCACCTCTCACTGACAGGACAGGCGAGCAGTAACAGCCCTTCACTGAATAAGAAGGAAACCTTTCAAAATCGTTTTTACGCTGCCTGCTGCTCCAGCATCTCCCCAGCGTGGGAAGCAGCCCCAGTCACAGCACCTCGGCCCTGCTAGCACCGACTAGGCAGCAGCGTTCAGTCTCAGCACCCTGAAAGAACAGACTAAAGGCTTTCCAATTTTTATTGACACACAATTAATTTTATTATACACAAGTTGATAAAATATCATAATCAATCTCCAAATGATTTTTCAGAACACTGAAAGATAGGCAATAAATAATACTAAAATGAAGAACATTCCCTTTGTTTTAACACCCTCACAGCTTCCATAGTGACAGCCCTTAACAAGGACAGAGTATCTCTGTCAGAGAGAGCATTCATTTTTACCAAACAAAAACTTGAAAAAAATTTATCTTAGTAAAACATTGCACAATGGTAAACTCATGCTATACCCTTATGTGGTACACAAACAAATGATCAATCCCAAAGGAAACATTTTCAGCAGCTACAGAACAGCAGGGAAGCTTACTCTGGAGCAATCAGGAGTTGGCAAAATTTTAATCATTAATTAGGTCAATTGCAAATTAAGTGATTAGAAATGTGACTGTAATGATGACAGCATGTTGACTACATAAAATACACGGTCTGAAGAAGAACTGTAGGTATGTAAAAAGCCATTTTTCCCCCGAAGGAGAGATCAATATTCACGGAATGCAAACATAATAAAGATTCAGTCTTTAGAAGGCAGAACTACTGAGCTTGCAGATCATCCAAATGCTTAACTTTAATTGTGCTGTAGTCAAACCATACCACTTTTGACTACTTTTTATTAAATGCCTCCAGAAAACGCAGCAGGTGTAAGAATAGATTTATGATGTCCAAGTAGAGATTGATTGCAGCCAGTATGTACTCTTCAGGGGACAATTTGTGCATCAGCAAATGAGTGTCATAAATAATAAATCCACAGAACAGAAGAGCTCCAGCAGCAGCAAACACCAACTCTATTGTCTCACTATAGAAAAACAGCTGGAGGCAGATAAAACATGAAAAAGATACTTGTGAATTTCGATTTTTTAATATGAAAATCCCTGCATAATGATACGCCATGTTTAAAGCACAGTCTTTCTACTGTTATGTACACAAAACCACGGTATTATGGTATATTTGAACGCTCTCATTCCATACACTCTCCAATCACACAATCTCTATCTGAGTAAAAGTGCCTCCACTCAAGAGGGAGGAAGCTCTGGTCTCCAGAATACCAACAGCAGAACAACTAGAAAACCAAAATACAATTAAACCTCAAATCTTCTTCACAGTCTCTTCATCAAGTAGCGGATCACAACTGACAAATTTTGTCAATCAACCCAAATATCCCTTTTATGTTGGCAAGAACAGCACCCAACAAAAACCTAAATTGAAAATGTGTGGTTAAAAGATCACCAGCATGATCTAGAACAGTAATGGATCTGGTTAGGAATTTTCTTTCATTATGCTATATTGGGCTGATCCAAACCTTTTAGTTATACTGGAAGTTAGTAAAAGGTCAGGTTCTGAGCGACCTGATGTTAGTGGAAGGTGTGTCCCTGCCCATGGCAGTGGGGTTAGAACTAGATGATCCTTAAGGTCCCTCCCAACCCACACCAGTCTGTGATTCTATGAATATCTTTTAACTGTGAACACAAAGTATCTTACCCTCAAGAAACCCGAGAAGACTAAAATCCACAAACAAGCGAAGAGGCTGAAAGAAAACAAATTACACTGTGACCAACAATATACTTTCTTTTAGACTTAACTTAAAATATCCTCCTTTCTTATAAAACCTTTTCACAGTATATTTGACAAGCGTCTGGAATTCTTAGAGGCCAACTGTTCACTGGTATCAGCAGTAAAAGTTTTATAAAGCTGTCAAAAGTTATATTCTAACTTTAATTTTTTTAAAGATTTGAAGCAACTGCCTTCTCTCTCAGTGAAAAACTCAGATAAACCCAGGTAGTAGTTTTCTAACTGTTTTAAGATTCATAATCACTGAAAAGAATTTACCAAGGATCAGAACTGGGTAAAATTAATAATTTAAAATAAATAACCCTCACCATTCCCTTGAAGCACGTTCTGTTGACCTGTATTTCTTATTATACCTGCAAAGCTTGCTTTAAGAAAGAAAAAAAAGCCTTAACAACAAAAAAAATTCCAAAAAATCATCAATATGACAACATACCCTGCTCCAAATTTGCTGAAGTCTCTCTTTGACTGCAAGGTATATGCAGTCAATCCAAGAAATACAGCAGTGGTAAGAATAAAGGCTTGCAAGACGACGGAGACATCATAGAAACTCACTATAAACAGAAAAAGTAACCTGTCAATTAAAGAACACTACACTATGTATTTGCTGAGTTATCTTTTGAGGAAACAGAAATTTAAACTTTACTGTGAACAAAATTAAGTAAATTATGCCTGAACTTGTCTTTGCATTTCAAATTCATGATCATGGGATTCAGGGACCTTGTACTAGCCAAGTTGGACAGTTGCTTTATAGCTGCAGCTTCTTCAAGGGAAGTAACAGGTCTTCCCTAGCCAGAATTACGAAACACCAACAAAACAACACAAAGCAAAACAAAGATTTTAAGCACAGATAACAGAGATCTTAAGGAAAAAAACTATCTGAATTTTTCACGATACTGAAACAAGGGGAAAAATAAAACAATCCCCCATAAATGCTCGAAGTTTTGATTAGGGGGGAGGAGGGGAAAGATAACAGAAACAAGTGCAACCTTTTTCTTCCCTCCTTCCTCCTTAACCTTTCCTTTCATCAAATCAGGAGATCATAAGCCACAATGAAGAGATTTCATCTTATGCTGTAAGCTGTAGTTCAAGGTGATGCCATGACTTGACCGCACACTGCCTCATTTCAACCCTGACCATGATGTACAGAATTCTCCAAACTCAGATTCCCTTCAAGGAAATTGAGGGGGCAGATAGGAATATTTCAGCTTGAAGATCAGCTCTGCTGAGAGCTGAACATTATGAAAAAGAACATTTTTAGCTATACTGAATGGATTCCCCAACTCATTTCTTACTTCAAGTCTATACAGTTTCATTTCTGAATCAGAATCCAGTTTTCTCCCTTGATTCCCTGGTTTTGCTGAACTCCTATCACTGTCATTAAAATTTTCAAACAGGATTCATTATCATTTTAGTCACATCTAGAAAACCCTAATGGCAATTAGTACAACATAATGGATTCCTTTTCCAAATTCTTTATGGAATCAGACAATAGGATGGCTACTACTTACCGGTAATGGCAACTGTCAGTGCTTCCAGTAGTGTCTACATAAAGCAAACCCAAAAAAATAGAAGGATAAGAAAAAAATCAAACCATAAAACGCTTACACGGAGATTTCACATGTAATGACTCCCATTCTACTACATAATCCCAGCATGTATGACATTAGGTCTCCTGTTAAATCTTTGTGTATGAAAATCTGTTTAATTTTCAACAAGAAAATGGCAATCATACTGTCTTACTGTGCTGGAAGTAGTGTTACATAAGAAGAGTACCATACAAAGTGAAAATGAGTGAGAGACTGCCCCTGCAGAAAAATGTCATTTACATTTCCTACTGTAAGTGCACAGCATTTATGACACTTCTTACAAACTATTCAAGGGGCTATAAAATTACTACACTTCTAATACCTTGTTGGACAGCTATCTAACACAGTATCTGCATCAGTTTCCTTTCCACACTTATCCTTCAAAAGATCTGTTTACTTATACAGCAAAGCTGTCTTTCTGTTTTATCACAAATACAATTTAGGCAACTCTTAAAACATCAAATTCTAATTGAGCTACTGTGACTTCTTTTCAGAAGACTGATTTGCTACATAATCCAAAATATCCAAGAGCAACTGTTAGCCTGGATTTATGTATTTACAACATCAGGCAGAAGACTGAAATTTGAGGACAGCTCTGACCGACCTGCCTGCGCTGGAAACATGCTCAGAATTTAGCACCAAAAAGACAACAATTGGAGAAATAAACACATATGGCTGGTTTGGGTCTCTGCTGGAGGCCATCCATTAAACATCTTAGGTAAGAGGAATGCCTCCTCCTTTCCTGCTGAGCAGTTCCATAGAAAAAATCCCTGACATCAACAGAACAATGAGAGCAGGTCGGTAGATTTCTACACACACACACAAAAACCCTTGCTCAAACTGGTTCCCAGTTCTAACACTCTTTCTAAAAAGATGCTGAAAGAAACCTGAAGTGGCTGCTATCTAGGAACAACCTGTGGACAGAATCTCCAAAAAATAACTCAGACCTTCATAAATATATAGGATGTCTTTCAAAGAATACAAGAAAAACAAATTACATACCTCTAGTTTCAAGGAATTAATTACAATGCAAGATATTCTGGGGACTATTAAATTGAATTAATTAATCAATTGATAGTTTAATTGAATTAAGCACTTACAAATCCAAACAGCAGGTATAAATTAACAGGGTGCTGGTGTCTGTAGAGGGTCAGTGCCACAATTACAGCCAGAGATCCAAATCCAGATATCAAAAGCAAGGCAGGCCTGTAAAATTCCATACAAAAAAAAGTAATCAAACTTAAATATCTGAAAGACTATGGAACAGTTTATATAAAACCAAGTTTTTAAGTGATCACTTAGAAAAAGATATCCAAAGTAAATGTAGAGCAGGTTTACAATAAAACTGTTCTAAAACATACTACTACAGATAATCAGTTAAAAATAGTACAGTCACAAGTAAAGATGATTTTTCATACTAAAGCTAAAGATTGCCCAGGAATCCATTACTTGGAAATGAACACATACAAAGAAAAAAATCCATCCATACCAAGTAACAGTATTAAAGTATATGTAATATTTTGCCTGTTGTGAACTCCACATTCAGAGAACTATTTTTCATAAGCACCTGAATGCAACAAACATGGGCACTAACTGCACCAAAGAAAATCAGCACTGACCAGTAAGTATTGCTAAATCATTCAAGTAGCCCTCCAAGAAAAAACGGGACCAACACCAAACACAAAATCACAACAGCTCTAAGTGAGCAGGACAATTTTAAATGATCAGATTTAAGCAGAAAACTGTAGTTTTACAAGCACTGTTGTATACACTATAGGTTATACAGAAACCGAAACTTTCATGCAGTGTTTATTCCTCCTTTTTCACTTGGGCTTTGAAGTGAAAGTAAAAGTCCACAAGAGCACTTGGAGTAAAACAGAAACTTGACTCAGTGCTCTCCTCCTTTCCCAGTTGTTCTTTTCCCTGGCCTGTTCAGCACAGTTTGCATTTTGAGACTTGTTATTTTATCATGAAAATCTGAGAGGCAAAAAGAAGCAAGCCCACAGGAATTTAAACAGACTAATTCTTTTGGGGGGGTGGGGAGGGGGTAAGGGGAAAAAGAAGATGCGAGAGGGAGGAAGAGGAACAAGAAATGATTCTGCCTTTTGGAACAGGCACCTGTAAACAACAGCATTCCAAAGAGATTCTAGAAGTACTTACACTGTAAGACAAGAAATGACTAACTCAGAAACTGAGAATCTGAGTAACTGAGATGTTCTGCAACTCACGTAAAAGTCTGCATAGCATAAATACTGAAATAAGCACTATTAATAAAGCATTGACTAAAATAAACAACAACACAACAAAAAAATAGTAATAGTTTTCATAGTAAACCAAGGAGAAAAATGTCAGAGAAGAAAAGTTACTCCCTAATCAAGTTAAAAAATATCTACTACAGAATCAAAACACAGGTTATAAAAAGGATTAGGAAGACTGAAGTGTAGCAACAAGCTACATAATTTATACCTAACACATGCTAAACAGCTGCATTTCACCTCAGTATTTACCTCTCATGAACAAATGCCTGCACTCCAGTAGAGTATAAGAAAATTGCAGATGTGACTGTGGTCAATAGAACTTGAACAGAAAGAATGCTGTAGACCTTTCGTAGAAATGCTGGAATAAGGAAAATAAAAATGAAATCACTTTTGACTTACACTTTCAAAGTTCTACGGTAAATCAGATACAAGTTTTCATTTTCATAAGGAACCATTATAAAGTCACGGTGAAAAAGCACAGAACAAAGTTGTAAAAGGCCATTTTACTTTAAAAAAATTGACACAGTATTACAGCAAAATTACATTTATTCCTGGACATCGTTATTTAACCAATAAAAATGATGACAAAAGAAATACAGAAAACATTTTCAAGGAATTTATTTTGGATTAGTTTAAGACCTACGTACACCCATTCTCACTATACTAACAGCATACTGGTGCCTAATGGACTTAACTGACAGAGGATTAACAAGGAAGGTAGGAAGAGCCATAAAACTTTAAAAAGGTAAAGTTTTTACATTAATGTCAATTTGATTGCCCTTCCATCATATTAGGTATCATTTATCATCGTTTACAACTTGCATTGTACTGAATGGTTATCCACATGCACAGACTGCTGGAAAAAAAATCCCTGAATTAACAGGCTTCTTAATTCTAGAATTATGGAAAGCAAAGTGTAGTTCAGGACATACAGATACATCATACAGATAGTCTCTGTTCTGAATAGAAGGAGACCAAGTCCATTAGGCAAAATGCCGTGGAAGGAAGAATAAGCTTATAGGGGAAAAAAATTTCAGTCATTAATAGCACAGTCTTAAACAAGTTTAAGAGCAGACACTACAAGAAACTGAATTACCTGCTTGCAGCAGGCAAAGTAAAATACACTTGTAAGCCATGAGGGACTGGGGCCTGCTTTGTCACGATAAACTGACCAAACCTAGAAGCAGCCTCCTAGCTTGCAAAGCCTTCCCCCCACATTGCTAAACACATCAGCAATTTTGCTAGTAGTATTACCTCTTTCATACCTCCTATGGCACACTCTGTATTTTTCAAACAAGATAAAACGGTATTTTAACAAGAAGTGGTCTCCTCACTATGAGAAATAAATAATACAAGAATTCACTAATTATAGTATTTATGAATCACACAATCAACGCGTTTGGAAAAGACCTCTGAGATCACTGAGTCCACCCAATGACGGAACACCGCCGTGTCAGACAGACCACGGCTCCGACTGCCACGTCCGGGCTTTCCTTAAACACCTCTGACGAGGTGCGTCTCTGCAGGGACTTCAAAACGCATCACCCTGGACAAAATCAAGCCTGAATCTACACCGGGTGCCGGGTACACCGGGTGACGCCTCTCAGGAGAAGACCTACCCCCTTCACGGTTAAACGACGAAGCCTCTCGCCGGCCGCGGTCCCTCGCCCTTGATGCCTAACCTGCCCAAGCAGCGCCCTGGCCCCGTACTCACAACCTTTACCCAGGTTAAAACACCGCGCAGAACCTGACTGCAGCTCAAGGCCAGAGGCGACCGGGGTATCACCGAGGCACCTGCTGGGAGCGCAGGGCGCGGCGTCCCCTGACCGCCCCGCCGCTGGCGGCAACTGGCACCCCTCCGCCAGCGCTCGGGGGGGCGGAGGCGGGGCNGGCCGAGCGGCCGAGCGCGTCGATCTCCGGTGTCGCCGCCGCGCCTCGCGGGGCCGAGCAGGGCGCCCCGCCGAGCGGCCGAGCGCGTCGATGGCGGGCGTCGCAGTAGTTTGTTTTTTTTTAAACTTGTGAATATCATCTAAAGTGTGCCAAGAAACTGAAGCGACAGACACTTTAGAAATATATGTAATAGATTTGACTAGAAGTGCTTTTAAAAATTGGAAAATAGTGGTCCAAACTGTACTCAGCTTCTCAAGGGAGAAGTAAATCAATTATATGATTTCGTAATGAAATAATCTTGAGCAGTTTTTCTACTGACTTGACTTAAGATACTACATTACACTTGCGGAGACAAGAATTATGAGCATGGCTTTATATTCTGGGAAGTATTTATGATTTTCTTAGCATCGTTTTGCATTTTTAGTTGCTGCAGAGTAGGATCTTTCAGTTTAAAGCCTGAATTTGGAGGCTTTTTGCAATGTTTGCACTGCTGAATAGTAACTGTTTTGAAACAGTTATGCTGTCTGCTTTCTTGCAGAAGAACAACTCTGATGATCTCCCAGAAGAAGCATTTAGAGTTCTGGTCAAGCATCTGGTGTTGCCTTCTCCTGATGTGATGATGATCCTGATGAACCCAGTGCCGTTCTCTGTGTCAGAAATGGGAAATTTCAGAGCATCGCCGCAGAGTTGACTCCCGCAGATAGTTTGAGGCTTGAGACGATTGAAGGACAGACATAATAGTGGCCTTCAAATATTTTTTTGTAAGGCTGTTGCAGTCCTCCAGCTGTGGAGAAAGTGTCACATAAAGAGGTAGCATGGCTTAAACTGCAGTAGGGAAGATTCAGGGTGAAAACTTGACTACTTCTAATTTTAAGAGTAATGAGGGTAAAGCTGTGGAATAGTTAGCCTGGGGTTTAGGCACAGTCTGGGAGAGAGGAGATGGCAGGAAAGAGGCACGTGAGCCTCTGCATTCTCACACACCCACCTCCTGTGTGGCCCACGTTTGGAAAAAGAATCGGTAACGAGCTTATTCGGCAAAGCAAGAGACAAAGCAGCAAAATCACCCAGTGACGCCACTGAGAAGCACAGCCTGCCAAAGTTGCTGCAGATGAGAATGGAAAATTATTTCTGTCTGCAATACTGATAAAGGCTGTGATTTTCATGCCAAAAGAGAGCATCGTTCTTGTCTTAATGTCTGTCTTGTTGCTGCAGGCACATACAGGATGCCCTGTGCTGTGCAGTTCTTTGGAGTGACTGTACTGAATGAACATTTAATGACACTGAGTCTGGCTGAGTGCTTTCGATGTCTTTGCAATTTTCCATTCCTCACTTGGGAAAGTATACCTTGTAAAATGCCAAATATGCCTTTAAAAAAGGAAAGTGTGTTTCACATTGCCTTTCTTTTTCTGTATTTGATGTTTTCATAAACATACCTCCATGACACTATTTTTATTTGAAACCACGGCAGTCCCACAGTGACTCGCTTAGGACTGGCTAGACACTCCCACTCCGTGTGCATGTGTGCAGGGGTGAAAGAGCTTTCTGTTCTCCCAGGTTCTGCTCTGGGCTCCGGTATGGGGAAAGGAAGCTTGCTGTCACTGGAGGCCTGGGTAAGGACCATGAACTCCTCTGTGCCTTTTGTCTGCGTTATACATAGTCGGGGGCTTTGCTGGAAGGAGTCCATCTGTTGCTCAGAGGTACTTGGGAAAGGTACTTGGAGCATTGCCAGGATTCTGCTTCTTTCCAGAGGTTTGTTTTTAAATCATTGTGCCAGAGGCCCTTCGTTTGCTTTGAGCAGTGTTCCCAGAGTGACCCCTCTCAGCATGGCTTTGATATACATCTGTGTATCCTCACATCATCGCGGCCGTTGTTGAGGCAGGACTAAATGGTCTCCTCTTCCCAGACTGCCAAGTCCATGACCTCTGCACGGCTCCATACAAACGCGTAAGACACAGCCGCTGTAATATTGCTGGAGTGTGGTTCCAGGACTACAGAGTCACACGTGGGCCCCCGTGGCTGCCTGCCAGCCTTTCAGCAAGGAGGTAACACCCAGGCAATTTGTGCTCAGGACAGCACAGCACACGTGGATGCAAAGCAATGTGGCAAAACAGGAGAAGTTTGATTGTGTAGGTGCATCCACGTGGCCATAAACCATTAATTTATCCCCAGGTGAGCTTTGGTCTCTCAGTTTCAAAATAGCTGGCTAAGTTAAAGGGATCATTTAATTGTGTGATCCTGAGGAATCTTAATTTGAAGAAATGTGAGTTACAGCAGCTTTCCAGTATCTAAGGGAAGCCTACAAGAGAGCCAGAGACATACTTTTTTACAAGGTCATGTAGTGATATGGGTGATGGCTTTGAAATGAAAGAAAGTATTTAGATTAGATATTAGAAAGAAATTCTTTACTGTGAGGGTGGTGAGGCACTGGGACAGGTTGCCCAGAGAAGTTGTGGATTCCCTGCCCAAGAAGTGTTCAAGGCCAGGCTGGATGGGACTCTGAGCAACCTGGTATAGTAGAAGGTGTTGCTGCCCACGGCAGGGAGATTGGAACTAGATGGTCTTTAAGGTCCTTCCAACCCAAACCATTCCATGAATTACTGTGGAATTATCCTCAGACTCAAAAATACAAAGCTTTCCATGGGAACTAGAGACAATCACGTAATCGTAAGGTTATTCCAAATTATATTTCAATGTGGACAGTATGTAGGTGCAAAACTATCATGATGTTCTTACAGGGCAGGAAGATAACAAGGAAACTCGGAGACAGATGTGCCATCTGTTGCTGTAAAATCCCTGATGGTGTATTTTCAAATCCACTGATCAAGGGAAGAGAGGGTATCTTCTTTAGTTCTTACACTTTCATGAGAAAGACTCTACCCTTTAGCAAGCAGGTCACAAAGCCAAGCTATTCCAGGATGAAAAGCTTCTCTCAATGTTTCTTTGGTTTCCTACAGCCCACATCTTTGCCTAATGATGAATTCTTTTTCATATCAAATCCCATCTGCATTATATTTTTTGTTTTCATTACACCTCACCCTATTGGAACTCACTTAGCTCCTTTTCTTTTAAACCATGTGCATTTTTGATAAGATATGCCAGTTTAGTTTTGGGTCTTATTCTTAGTGGAGGTCTAGATGCAATAAGAAATGGGTTGTGCCTAGGAACAGAGCTATCTGGTGGCACAAATGGTACTTATGCTAAGAAATTGAATGACCAGGTAAATTTCTACTATAAATCACTATACTTGGCCTACTGTCATGTGTGAGATCTTATTGAGCATTCTGTAGCATGCATCATTTGATGCACACCTGCATTTGTTTGCATCCTAATCCAGTTATTCAATACTGCTTTTGTTTTTTAGAGATCCTTGCCTGAGAAAAATAGATTTTAAAAATATTTTCATAGATAGTTGACTCAGTATCTTAATGAGTCAGCCATTAAAGTGATTGATTCTTTAAATCTAATACTTCGTGTTAGACATCTAATCTAATTAGAAACCTAATATCTCCACTAAAATATTAAACACATTCATTAATACCTGCCAAGAAAATAATTGTAATTGCAATTGAATCCCGTTTAATGGTGTTTTCGTGATTACTGGCCAAAACTCATAATTGTTCACCAACTGTTCTGCAGTTCCTTTAAAACACTAGGTCCTAAGTTAGCAGGCATGTTTTAGATGCTACCACTTTGTTGAAAATCACAGCTGGAGCAAGATTCTGCTTCATCATCTCTGTGAGACTTCTAAAGAGAACAACAGATGTGACAAAGTTCTTATATATTATTATAGTTCTTTATGAGACTTCCAACTTTATGATTTTTAGGGAACCTATCCCTTTATATTCAAACATCAATTTCTCCTTTTTCAAGAATAACAGTAAAAAGGAGAGAGAAATCTGCCAACTGGTTTCTGGAGCAGCACTTCCAAGGTATTTTCTGAGTACTGGATCTCAGTCTGAGGACTTGTCTGCCCTAGCAAGACTGAGATACCTGATTTTACATGGCTGGGATGCAAGTAATTTCAGGTAAAAAGGCCAGAAAAGCCCCTAAACTCAGAGTAAGAGTCTCTCACAAATTAAGAGAAAAAAAAAATATTCAAGTGCCCTACACCATGCCTCAGGGTCTGTTCCTTCAATATGAGCAAATGCACACAGCAGGGGCTTTAACTCCCAGGGCTGTTGAGGCAAACTGAATTTCCCAGGTCAGTGGAGAGTTCCTCTGTGGAAGTCTTCCTTGCCTAGCACATGTCTCTTGCATTAGAGCAGGGTAAAGTACCTCCCTTGCCCAATAGTCAGACTGCTGTTTTTCTGGAGTGCTTTGCAATACACATGGCTACGCCGATTATTTTGAAGGTCTGTGTGCTTTTTTGAGGGTGTGGAATAGGGCAGTATTTGAGATTGCTTGAGCCAGAAGTTCTTCCTGGAAAGGCGGGATTTACAGTCCCACTATGATTGCCAACATTAAGTAGTAATTTTAGCACTTTGCACGGACTTGGGACTGACTTATGACTTCACTGTTGCCTAAACTGGTTCGCTTATTTGATTTTTATAGAAAGATTTGTATAAAAACTGCATATTAACCTACATGAGAAGGGATGTGGATGGAAGTGCAGGAGCTCATCCTGAAGAACTTCAGGAGCAGACATTTCCAAAGATAAACTTTCACAGACAACCATATTATCATGTAACTCCATACTGAATAACTCAATGTGTAGATCATAACCAGTATGAGCTGAACTCTGTGTGGGCTGCTGTTTGTGCTCACAAGAGGAAGGTGATGGGGACACGAGGGTTGGTGGCAGGGAGGGCATTGCTTTTCTGGGTGGCAGCCTGCATTCCAGCAGGTTAAGCTAATTCCAGAGTCACAGTTTTAGTTAACATTTGACCCAACTATTTCCTTTGTGGCTATCACATTCAAATGTTATTTGGAGCATAAATTAGTCCTTCAGTAGCGTTAAGACTAGGGACAATATCATAAAATAACATCAGGCTGGAGCTCTGTTACATACCAGGTACCAGTGTGTGGCTCAGGGTGGGTGGCTCAAGGTATGTGGCAGGACCAGCTGGTGCCCAGCCATGTTGTGGTGCCAGAAGTTTGAATATTTCTCTGCCAGACTCAGAAATACATGTTTGGAATGATATTTCATATTGGGCTTCTTAGGACTTTTGCCCAGAGGTGGAAATGCACACTCAATCTCAAAATACTTTAAAAATTGCCATATCTGCATGTGTGTCCTGAGTGGAATGGATGACAGAAGTTAAGTGTTATCTGGATGGTGAATTCTCCCTTAAACTTTCTTCAAAATCACATTGCTTTTCTCTTCACATTTCCATGAAATTTGTATATTGCTGAGAGGTTGCAGTGCTGTGGTTACACTGTAGAAGCACTTAAGAAGCAGCTGAAGGTGTCAGTCCTGTCAGATTTTATTATTTTGGGGGAATAAATCCCAAGCAGAGCTCCTCCATCTAAAATGCACATCTGGAACATTTTCAGATGGATATGATTTTATTGATGAGCTAAGGGGAACAAAAATTTCTGACTTCATGATGGTTTTATCTTTCTAATACAAAAAAAAGGTGTAAATTTTGCAGTGCTAGAACATGTTGCCTAAACATTCTTTATATGCTGTGTTCCCAGGAAGCAGAAGGTATCATTCATCTAATCGAAGTTTGTGTTAATGGCATTTTAGGGCAATAGTAGGGAACACTGTTGTATCTACTAAGCACTCTAGAAATGCAGTAGCTGCATAAATGACCCAAATATTCTGTAGCCTTTTTTCAGAGAAATGTGTAGAAGCAGGACTTTGAGCACACAGGCATTCTGTTTGGGAGACCAGTTGTAGCAATTGTTATGATGATCTGGCTGATGGTAGACGAGAGTTTTCCAGAGGCTAATTTGCAATGTAAGTATTTATCAACTCATGTTTTTAACTGGCTATGCTGTGCTGAATTTTGCATAGACATTAATATACTAAGGTAAGCAATGAAATATATAAAACTCACCAATTTCTTTCTTTCTTTTTTTTTTTTTTTTTTTTTATTTTTTGGAAACAATTAGTATATATGCATTCCCGAATCTCATCATTAAGATAGAAAATACTGAAATATGCTTTGATTGACAGTTTCTAGCAGCACCAATGTGGGAAAAGATGCTTTTCATCAGCCCCACATATAATTGTAATTCTCATTGAAATTCTTTCTGTAAATAGGTTGATGCTGGGAATATAGTTTGAGAAACTCACAGGCTTTCCTGAAAGTTATGATTCCCATGATGGCAATAAATCACAAAACTTATGTTAAGTGCCTTCAAGTTCTCAGAATACAAATGCAGATTTTCCCTTCAGATGCTTACTGACATTCTGCATCTGCAAAGTTTGTTACTTCTGCACAGAATAGAAAGCAAAAATAAAATTGCTGCATGTTTGTGATTTTATACATATTTTAATTCAACAATCTACCAATATGTAGAGACCATTTATGGTATCATTGATGGTATTTCTATATACAGACTGACTTTAGCACAGTTCTATTTTGGTGTGAAACTGTAGTTTCATCTCTTAGGTTACATCAGCCTAAGCACTAGATGTGTACCACTGTGTCCCATCCAACTGATAGGACACAGTTTCCACCCTCCTGAAGTAACAAAGGATAAATCTTCTACTTAGTAAAAATTAACGCTGGGACTATGTTTTCCTGTGACACTAATGTGTTTTATGTGAAAAGCTCTTGATTAAGAAAACTCCAGTCAGGTTTCTGACGATACAGAAAGTGGGTTAATGTATCAAAATATGTATTGCTTTCAAATGTAAATGTTTTAAAATTAATATTTAAAAATCACATTAATTTTAAATATCAAAAAAGGTACATTTTTGTTTTTTCTGATAAGTGCTTGCTAACTATTACCAACTCAGCAACATCACTCTTGTGACACAGATGAAAAAGTAGGCTAATATAAGGCTTTGTGAAATTCCATGGTTACACACACAAAGGACAGAGAATCATCCACTGTACCTCTGGCAACATTAAAAAAATGAACAGCAATAATGCTATGTTTTTACATTGCTTTATTGCTTAGCATTTGGTTCCTCCTAAGAAATGCATTGCCACATCATTCTTCTTATTGCTAACTTTTATTGCAAACCTTGTGTGGAGGGATTGAAGAGCACCAAAATGTGGAGAATACAGAAGAGACTTAAAGTTTCCCACGTCTCCAGCTGGTTTTCTGCCTTCAGCACAGGTGAAGATGGTGAGTCCCCAGCACCTGGCAGCAGTGCTGGTGCTCCATCATGGCATCAGTGCTCTGAACTGTGGTATCTGGAGAGAGGGAAAATCCCATGTGAGAGAGGCACACTTTTCTCTCTGCTTCATGGCCCCAGAGCTCACCTTCAGCATCCTTGTTCCACTCTCTTTTCATTTACTAGTTTTAATTCTGTGGACACAGCAGTAAAAAAAGTGTGTAATATTGGTGACAAAAAGGGGAAAAGAACCATGAAGCTGTTAAAATTCTGTAAATGGATAATAAATAATGCTCAGCTTTCTATGTAAAACCTTGCATGCTCACATCTACATAAAATTCCACTCCCTGGGATAAAAGTTTAGAATAGAACAAAAGAAGAAGGGAAAATTAAATTACCTCTTGGTGTCAACAATGTTAGGAGTAACTCATTGGCTAGTGTTATTGAGACGTAAGAGGATAGGAAGTATCTGCACGTGTTTTTATTTAATTTATGCACATACGGAAATCCTGTAATAATTTTCTTGGGTTTTCTTATGTGGTGTTGTCTTGCAATTTTACAGCCATGACTGAGAATCCAAGCTCCCTGCCACTGCAGCTGAAGAGGCAGAGGCTTTTTTGTGTGCTTGTTTTGGGGGGACTTGCTATCAGTCTGATTTCTGTTAAAGATTGTTTAATTAAAATATAATTACAGGGGAAATGGTGCTAATTAGCATATATGTACTCCCACAAAGTGTAGCTTATTCCCATTCCTTACTGACTGGAGTGTGAACTGGATCTCTTACAGCCGTCCTGGAAACACTCCCAGTGCAAGAGCTCTCCTGGGACCTTGTGCCCGTCTGCAAGCAAAGGAAAAGGAAAAGTCTTTAGTATCTTCCATGGTATATATGTATTTGTATCTTTTTAATCTGGCAAGCACACACCGTTCTTGTATGTTCCCTGTGGCCCAAGTATTGGATGTAAGTGAGGTAAATGACTTTGCATTTTCCTTTTATGATAGAGGAGTTGCATCCCACAGTAACAAGACTTAAGTACATCTGTGCACTGTAACTCACTGATTATACATGTTTCCTGGCTTATATGTAGGCAAAACATATGAAGAAACAGTGGAAACTCTTTCATTCAGAAGTCAAAGCTTTGCAGTTGTAAGCTGATTTTATGTTTTGGCTTTTCCTTTTCACATTAACTTCTTGCCAAGCTGCATGTAAACCTCCTTTGTCTAGGAAATGCAACCTTTTCAAGAGTAAAATATTTCAGGGGTTAGCTGGAACTGGTCTTAACAGTGCTATTCTTCTGGCTTCATGCCTATGGAAGTGATTAATGGTTGGAATTTATGTCACAGAGCACATAATAATTTGTTAGAAGAAACTGGATTCAGTCACAGCACAGGCATTTTTCTCTTCCTGTCATTATATTTTGTGAGGACTTACTTATTTCCTGCAATCTCAGCCCATGTGAAGAAGAGAATGATAAAATTTCTGCATAATTTTTCTGAGAATACATTTATACTCCAGATGACCTTTGGAGTAAATTTGAACTATTAGATTTTCCCACATATTTATAGCTCTGACAGTGCGTCTTTGCCAGCAAATCTTACAGGCTTTATCCACCAAACATTTATTTATGGTTAAAAACCAATTTGCACTGGGTACACTATAGAAAAAGTTCAAAGTCATTACATTTTAATTTAAGTTTTCATTTATAGTCTTTTTTTTTTTTCCTGTAGTGTCATCAGGCAATGTTATATTCAAATTCAAAACACATTTACCTGAGTGACTCTTTACTTCATTCAATGCCTTTCTATGCTGATAACTATTGTCTGTGAAAGCGATTTTCCTGAGACCACGCTGGCATATATAAAATACCGGTCCTTTCCTTCCTGCTGAGCGAGGAAGGATTCTAAAGGTACCCAATGAGTAGGTTTCTTCACCCAAGCTTACTTGAACTAGATGGATATTCTCACAGAATGAGCTGTTCTACTTTGTATTAAGAAAAATAGTGCAGAATTCTTAATTGGCAAATAAATATCGGCACTCCCATTTTGTGTCAGACTTTATAAAGATGTTTGCTTGTACTATACGAGGTTGACTACATTAAACTAGATTTCCAAAGGAAAAAAAAGTGTTTGCTGGAGAGTGCTTTTGGTTTGAGAATTTTATCTGGGTTTGTGTTTAGGATTTTCTGCTTCCATGTGTGGCTACGCAGTGCTCCGTGCGTCTCGCCACGCCGTGGTGTACTGGTTACTTCCACCCTGGACAATATCCATGTAAGCTGGTTACCAGTCAATACCGCCGAATGAGGATCCTGGGGAAGCCTTGAAGGTAATGAGCATCCCGGACTTTTGAAGGTAGAGAAAGGAGAAACAATCGTGTGATTGAGCAGAAGCCCCCATGGAGCAATACCTGGATGTAGAGAGTCCTGGGACAGAGCATGCTGGGCAATACAGCTGTGTTACTGGAGTGAGGCTTGGAAGAAGTCCTGCTCTCCAAAGATTTACATTAACTCATGGTTTCCTCAAGCAATGACCATGAAAGCCTGTTAAGGCCCCAATTCACCAGTGCCATTAAGAATTGTTTCTTTTTAAACATACCTTTAAATTGGATCTCAAAATATACATTTAAGTGCTTTGCCGAACTGGGGATTAAGTGTAATACTTGTGTTATCTTATAGGTTGGGGTTACGTACCACAGGCATTGAAGAGGGTCAAATGGGAGTTCATTTATCCTAATTACTCTGATGTGAGAGAAGCAGCAGAGGGCAGACAGACAAAACATTATTTAATCCTGCCATGTACAGAACAAAAGCATTTTCAGCACCTCTTCAAGACATGTGACAGCACATAACCTCCCATGTCTCTGCCAATACTTTTATAATTGCACTGAAAATGGATTTTCCTTGTCAACATTAGCTGAGAAACCCTTGTTGCCAACAATTGAAACCTGCAATAGCAATAAATTTTTCTTAAGATTAAATGGAGTTTGAAAGCCTCCAGTGCAACTTGATATAAAACACTCTGTTACTGCTGGTATTTATACCAATCCAATCTTTTCAATGTGTGTTTTAAGCATTTCTTTTTTGTAAAGGTAAGAAAAGAAGCCATTAAGGGTCTTGATATTGCAAATACTTCTATATTTCTTTAGCAGTAGTGTCATTATTTTCTGCTGAAAAAGAGCAATATGATCTTCAACCCCTCTGAAAATGTTGAAAAGGTATTTCTTAATTTTGAAGACAAAACTCAACTGGGTGGCATTTAATGAAGAAAAACAAATGAGACCATTCAGGTGCAGGGAACGTAGATTAATCTGTATATCAAAGCCCTTCAGTGAATATCCAGTCTATATTCAAAACCAGAAGGGTAGCAATTATCATATGGTGCTTTTTTAAAGTTTGACATCTATCATCGTGCTTTTCAAAGTGGAATTTTTGTCTTATACAGAGTAGCTACTTAGTTAATGCGTCTGTTTTTGTAATGATGGCTTCTCTCAATACTAGCAAATTTGTTTGAATATATTAATAGGAACAGCCAGTTTTTCAGTATTTGCTTACTATCCAGATCTGCACTGTGATTTGTGACAGAACTGCAAGAAATGTCATAGCAATGACATTTTCATACATGCTGTGTAACATTCATACACAGACAGAGCAGTAGGAACCAGCGTGGCATGACATGTATTTAGAAAGCAATGGCTCCAGAGAATATAACTGTTTAATTCTCTTAAAAACTTTCAGTTTTAAAATGTTTGGATAATAAACTGGCTTACTATTGTCCAGTTGCCTAGTTTTACGAAGAGCTCTTAGCAGAATGAAAGGCATTAAAGTGAACCCCATTTCAGCTCAGCCAGAGGCCTTCAGTCTGTCCCCATCCAAGTTGTAGGTGACCCTGGCTCCAGCCTTTTCCCGTCCCTGCCTGGCTGTGGACCCTGTTCACCCAGACCCTGACTGGCAGACTTCCCAGCCGTGCCTCAGACCTGGCGTGTCACCACAAACACGTCTGGCAGTGGGGCTGAGGGGTACTCTGGCTGCCCCCCCAGCCTGGGCTGGTGGGATGGGCCCAGGCTTGTTCACCCTCATGGAGATCCCCGGCTGGGAGTTCCACGTGGTTCCTTGTCCCTGGCAGTGACTGTGCGTGCTCAGTCCTTCCCTAAACATCATACAAGTGAAACTCTGATCCTCCTCAAATTTTTGTTGAGTTCAGTGAACTCATGAGTGTAAGTCATGGTGGATCTGCAGAAGATCTGTTGTAAAGTGAGAGGCTGAGATTTGCAATTTCAACCATGCTTGAAACTTCATGGCTATTCTCAGTTATATGAAAAAAAAAAATTGAGCTAGAGTTCATAGTAATCACTTCTGTCTTATCCACATAATGTGAATTCAGATGGATGGATTTTACAGGAACCAATATACAAAGATGGTCTTTTTGCATGAGGCCAAGTATTTAGAATTTAAGGTTTAAAAGGAGTTTGGTTTGGGAAGTTATGAACAGCTGAAGGGAGAATTTAGAATGGAAGTAACTATTACATTAGCCACGCACTACAACTAATAAATACCAAGCAGTGCAGTCGGGCACTGGCCCAGTGTATGCTTATTTCAAGCATCTGCTCATCTTGAAAATATTTAAGGCACCTCACTGAAAGTGACAGACTTCCTCTTCTTCTTCTTCCAGCACGTACATAAACAGAATTGCTTCATTGGACCTATAACGAACAATAAAATACTAATATAAGAAACAGGAAGAATTTGATGCATTAAGAAACTATAAGCATTGAATTTACTTTGCCTGATTTTTCACCCTCCATTTCTTCTCTCCTTTCCCACCTTTTATCATATGTAAGCTAAATATATACATATATATGTAATTTCAGTACAAACATACTTTTGGATAACCACATTCAACAAAAATTATCAGATTTTTCCGTGTCATGCCTGAGATCCCAAGTGGTAGTTCATATTTGCACTGAAAGTACAGATACAAATAAATTCTAGAGATAACCGGAGAAATTATTGAAAAAGGGCAAACCTTCTATAAAATTACATCTAAAGCTATGGAATTGCAAGTTTTAACTTCTGTAAACTAAAAAAATATTTTTTTTCCTGAATAGTCTGATTGGCAGGGGAGATGATCTTAATTTTTTTTGCTTTACTTGATTTAATGTTAAATACTGTGCAACGATTTTACCATTATAAGGAATTCAGGCAAGCAATAAATAATACAATAATTAAAAACCCTATTAAAATATACTTAATAACTATAGCTGGTTATTCATAGTTTATTAATATTTTACAATCTCAAAAGTAACGTAGCTTCATTTTATACTATTTTAGGCTATAAAGGAAGTTTTGACAGGCTTTAAAAAAGAGATAAAGAGTCCAAAATATTACCTTGATGAGAATCACAATTCAAAATGGCACGCTATGTTTCTAATTTTATTATTTTTAAATGTAACTAGGTTATACTTTTTCTAGCCAGAAAGATGTGATGGTGAACATGATGGGGAAAACTAATTTTAAAATCCATGCCTTGCAAATGCTTGGTCTAGTACATCAATGTACATCATGTGCAAAGCTGAGATCCACCATGGGAGAAGTTTGTGTGAGAGAATAGCTTTTATGATCAAAATGGTGTTTTACAACAAATAGGAGAGATTCAGGAACAGGATCAAAAGCTGGGCACAAATCACAGCATGGTTTTTCCCAATTATAATCAAATACCAACAATAGAAGGTGGGAAGATGATGTAATGTATATAATTAAATAGATATTTTTTAATATTTACTGGGCTTTTCAAAAACCCCATTCATTTTCCCTGTCACATGCTGTATCAGGACTATATGGATTTGGGCACCAGTACTGCTAACATGCTGCTCAACACAGATATCCGTGTGTGGAGTGGGAAGAGCTCCCAGCCACGGCGTAATACTCTGGAGCAGTGCATGTGGACCCTGGCCTGTGCAAGAGTCGTCCAGGATTCTGGTTTTTAAAGATTGCCAGTACCATAATGGTGAAACGCCTTCACTTTTTCTGGTTACATTGCAATCCTTATAGGTCAAGCTAGCAGCAGATAAAATTTTTTTTTTGCATATAAAGTTGTAACATTGCACGGCTACAAAATTGTATGAAAACACAGCAGTCTTAACGATTATAGGATCACAGGACAAATCAGCTGGCAGCGACCTCTGGAGATCTCTAGTCCTACTGCCTGTTCAAAGCAGGGTCAGCGGGAAGATCAGACCAGGTTGCTCAGGGCCTTGTATGGACTGGGTTTGAAAACCTCCAAGGATGGCAACCGTGCAACCTCTTTGGGCAACCTTACCTCTGCCAGACTGTCCCTTGTGGTGGAAAAGGTTTTCCATATTGCCAGTCTGAACCTCAACTTTCAACTTACACACCTTCTCTCTTGTCTTTTCAGGGTGCACTGGAGGGGAAACCCTCCTGTAATCCTGATAATCTCCGCATAGGTACTGGAGAGCTGCTGTAAGGTGCCCATGAAGCCATCTCTTTCTCAGGATGAAGCAGCCCCGGTCTCTCAGACTCCTCTCATGGGGCAAGGCTTAACCGCTGTGGTGACCTTTGCTAAGCCTAGTGCAGTTCATCCTTCTCCTACCGGGGAGCCCAGATCTGCGTGCAGTAGTCTAGATGCAGTCTAAAACGCATTTCGTTTTATTTGGATCAAATCTCTGATCCGTCTCAGTGCAAAAAGCACTAGTGCCAGCAGGTGGCACGGAGGGAGCCCAGGCTGACAAGGGCAGCGAGGAGGGCAGAGGCTGCCTGTGCCGGCAGCCGGAGCACTCAGAACTGCTTAGACAGCTCAGTGCGGTCTTGGGAAAGGAGTCAGCCTGGGGCTGCCCATGAGGACAGTCTCTTCTTCTTACATTGACGAGACTCTCCTGGCACCAATGAGCTTCCGATTCCCTCTTCTACCCCAATTTTTGTGCAACCCCTTGCAGATAAGGATTGTATTTCCAGAAGAAAACTTCAGGTGGCAGTAGCACCATAGGTTTTGGAACCGGTCCTGGTCTTCAGCAGTTCTTCCCTCTTCCTGTCAGTCATTAGGGCTCGTTAACGCTTGAGCTTAACATCATTAGCCAGTCGTCAGCCGATGGCAGAGTGAGAGTGGTTTTTTCTGACCGATTTAGTGATGTGCAGATCTCATTTGGAAGTCTTGCATCCATGTTTTATATATTCATACAAACGATGCATACTTTTATATAATCGTGTAAACTGAATCTGAGTTACTTAGGGTTGATAATGTGTTTGATTAGATTTAAATCTCTCAGAGCACTCTCTGAAAGATTTCTTGTCTCCTTTAAGCTAGACTGTCATACACTTTCTATTTTCTTGTACGTGACCACATGTGACCAAAAAGGAGGGTAGAAGCTAATCAAAGATCACTAAAAGGGCAGGAGGGAATATAGATAGGAGGAATTTGGGAGTAGAACAAGCAACAAAATGTTGAAAGGAAACATGGCGAGGGAGGAAAAAGCTTGCGCCTGCTTGGAATAAGAGTTGTTTTTTACAATTCTGCTTTTAGGGGTCTTGAACACCTGCTTACTTGCTTGAACCCTAACTTACACTGATTCAAGACACAGTGTCACAGAGATCAGCTTTGGGATTTTCTGGTAATCTCACTTGCAATAACTCTGTCTCTCCATCTAATTGGGTTTTTTAGGCATTGGACACTAGAAAATTCTCCATATACCCATAGTTTCACTGCCAGTCAGCCATCTTTGAAGTCTTTCACACTGTTTCATCTTTCAGGCTCCTGCTTTCAAAATGTACCTGTAGAAAACAGTAAACACCAAAACTTTCTGTTGCCTCCTCCCCAAACAGAAAAGTGAACAAAGACCATTTCTCTTGAGCACAGTGGTTCTGAAATCACATTACTGCAACTGAACAGAAAAAGAAGACAGTTAAAGAATCAGCAGAAAAAATTGCCACTAAAAGGATAGAGGTGATGGGCCATTTCTCCATTCTAGCCCCCAAAAAACCATGCTTCCTGATAGCTCTGGGAGCTTGCAACCTTCTTTTACCTGGCTGCAGCACTAGAACAAGATCTTCATGGTCTTAGGGAGTGAATAATGGACACCAAATGGTATCATCTCCTTCTGCACTGGAAAATAAAGAAAATAGTAATTTTATTCAGTTTGAATGGACTCTGATGTATTTTTGATACATCCACTACATTTGATAGTTATTACAGCAGGATCTTTGATACTACAGTGACCTTCTGTTTATGTCACCTTGGCCTGGTTTCGACACAGGTTAAGACATTATTTGGAGAAGCACGTTGATGTAAATGGACCGCTGCCAAGTGGGGATAATGTCACGACCCACCATAGTTTGCAAAATGCCTCCAGGAAGCAGATAAACTCATGGTAGCATTTCCTCCCAGGGTAACAGTTTTCTAAAACTTCAGTTATTTTTAAAATTAATTATTCACTGGAGATCATTTAATGTCATTTTATAAATGCACAGCCTAATTAAAATACAATTACCAGTCTATTAAATACCTGATTTGCCCATTTTTCTTTATGTTTATTATGACAAAGCACAGTATTTTAAATAATGTTTTGACTTCAGCATGGGGTTTATATCAACGTATAATTGTTGGATTTTACTGATATTTGTGAGGAAAATGGTGAGATTTCCCTGGATAACCTAATGAATATTTTGCATAAACTGACTGTCGGCCATTTTAAGGTTGCATAGCTTCCAGTTTTGGAAGGAATAATTTTAAAGCTTCCAGAACTGCATTCATTCATTACTGGTCAATTTGTACTTTTTAAAATTTGGGCCTCTTACAAGGTGGCCTGTCCTTCCATACAATATATCTTGTTCTTGCATATTTTGAGGGAAGTTTCTGTGAAGCATCAATGAAGTCACTGTAAAATAAGGCCATCTGCATTGGTTTGAGGATAAGAAAGCGGAACTAATTAGAAAATAGAAAGGACAAATATTTGGATTAATCTGGAGTGTACAAAGTGACTAAAATTGGGATCTGGCATGTGTAGAGGGTTTTTCAGTTGCAGTGGGAGGACACTACAGAGTCATAAATAGATGTTAAAATAGGAGCCCCAGGCAAAGGTTGTTTCCCTGAAATGCGTGATTGGGTGGATGGATGAAGAAGTCCAATGTCACCTGCATCCTCTGCAGTGGGAGGTTTTAGAGCTGTTTCAGCAATGTGGAAATAGTGTTGGTGCTCAAAATGGAGAAAACTGTGCTGTAGACAGGCTTTGGGTGCTTTTATGAGGTGTTACTGAAACCTGTCCAGATCAGGTCCCCATGTTGTAGCAGTCAAAATCCACTGCTGCTGGGCTCCACTGGGTGGGTGCAATGGTGGGAACTTCAGACAGAAACATTGGAGCAAATTCTTGCTGTCTGCTGCAGGGATCATGGGCCTTGAGACACCGAAAGAGCTGCCAGGAGTCTGTGTATGATCAGCATATGTTTAAAACCACAACTACTGTTCAAATGCACCTTCAGACTAGTATGCCTCAAGAAACCATGTAGACAAGTCCAGGTACGTAATTACTTTCTCCAGCTTCAGCAAGACTTCTCAAATGCTTGATATTTTGAACATGTTTAAAGTGTGAGCCAGTGTCACAAAGCTGTGACAACTTGACATCTCATGCATGAGTGATTTGTGACAGAGGTGTAAGAATGGCCAAGTGCTTAAAAAGGCTCTGGTTTTCCATCGCCTCTTCCCTGGTGAAGGGGGGGGCATCATTCTCCAGAAAGACCTGGGCTTATAATGTGTATTTTACAAATTACTCAGATGCAGTAATTATCAGTCCACACACATATATATATGCATTCTTTTCTCTCTCTATGCCCATAGTTATACTTACTTTTTATACAAATACAGAGGAACAGGAAAATCACAGAAATGCAACTCAGACAAATAAATGAGACGCAAGAGTCAAGACAGGCTGTGGTCCAGAGCTTTCAATTAGAAGGTACAACCAGTGCTTCACTGATTTTAGTCAGATCGCACATACATTCTTTGTAAATCAATATTTTAAATAGGATACAGGGAAAGGAAAGACATAAGGAAAACACAAAATAGCACAAAATTAGTACAACACAGAGATCACTGTCTGCTAAGGGATAGGAGAGCCACCATATGACTACTATAAAAAAATTGGAGGGAAAAATATGAACTTTCCAGTAGGTGAAAGTGGCAATGTAAAATTACAGTTCAAAGCACAAAAGATCACATCATAGAGGTGCAATTAAAGCTGCCTAGAAGCATTGGGTTATAGTTTTCAAACTATATATACTCTAAGGTATAGGATATAAAAGAATACCCAATCAAAAAAAAAAAGGGGGTAATTGAAAATATGGACAGGTATAAAAATTCTGTCAACTAAGATTAAGTGGAAGGTTTAGGATTTCACTAAATCCTTTACTTAAAATCCAACTGCTATTGACTGTAAATTTTAGACAAGAATCTGTTTTTATTGTCCACACTTTTAATGGTAAAGAACTCACTAATTTCTGGGAATTGGAACTATTTTTTAGGAATAGGCCTATTTAACAAGTGTGCATCTTGAGATCCACCAATCCGTTAAATGGATGATGTTGGCATCTCTTTAGCCAAGTCAAAATGACATGCTAGCTCATGTCTCATATAGATACCTACATACCTGGCACTCATACCACTGCCTTGAATTCAAGTGGAGCTTAGAAAAAGTGTTAGGCAAAAATTTAGAAAATATGATAAAACAAGTGACAACTCTATTGCCAGCCTATTCAAAGTAAAGACCGGAAGTGAAAACAGGCAGCCTAAAGTGTGAAAAAAGATTAATTCCAGAAGGAAGGCAGGCAGGCAGAAAGAAAGAAAGAAAGAAAGAAAGAGAAAGAAAGACCTTACCCCTACAACAAAATCTTCCCTCCAACAAAACCTCTCCATGAACACGGCAGTTGGGATACATCTGTTCTGACAGCCCCAAGAAAGGAGCTGGAGCCATTTTCTTTCTTGTGGCATCTTACACAAAACAAGAGAAACACGCATATATATTATTTAGAGTCTGGAAGGCAGACACGGTGTTTGCCACATTCCAGGGAGCCAATGCCTATTTAGCTTTGCCCAGTTGAGAGGGATTTCTATGGATTTGCTCCTTGCCCAGAATAGTGATTGTGCTGGGAGGGACAGAAAGGGATCATTTCTGGTGACATTAATATAAATATTTCCTAGCTGAGGCTGGCTCATCACACAAGAGGGCAGTCCATGCTTCCCTTCCCCCTACCTTCTCCCCTCCCTCCTCGCATCTCTTCCAGCACAGCAGATTCCAATAATAAACCCATCACTGTGAAAGCTAGGTGTCATCCAAATTCATTTGCTGCAGTGTTTGATCTATCCTCTGCTTCAAGATATAGGTTTCAGAGTATTTTATGAGATGCACTTCACAGCTTTGTACCATACAAGACACTCTGCAGGATTTTATGAGCTGCATTTTATAAAATTTTATCAAATGTTATGTAGAATATTTTAGCAATAAGCCCCTTTTTAGGAGATCAATTCCAGTACAAGCTTGCATACATATGAAAGTGCACAGAGAAAATGTGAACATCCTCAAAACACTGTTAACACGTAACTTTCGAGAAGATCTTTGCTGGGCTATTTATTTTGTCATGGAGCTTGCACAGTTCACAGGGAAACTAAAATGGTATATAAGGCACAGCAACTGCTTTACTGTTTAGCTTTACAAAGCAGAGATGCCTCAGTTCATTCAGTGTGCTCTGCACTGCAGAGGAGGGATGATGGGCTGCACAGCATCACCTTATTCCTCACTGAGCTCCCCTTGGCTTCCTTGAACAAGCAACATCTTTGTTTCCAGGTCTCATCAATGACTGACACAGCCTCTGTTTGGTGGACTGACAGTTCAGGTGCATTTGCAGCTCTGACTCTTCTCACTGCGATTATTTGTCTACGCCAGTGCTAGGCAGAGCACACCCTGTGCTGCCAGCCCCTGCACACCTGCAATCCACAGCCACCCCTCCACCTTTCAGACACATCCAAAGTGTCACAAGAGCTCATTACATCAGAGATCTGGGAATCAACCAGTTAGTGTCACCTAATGCCGGGAAGAAATTAAGAAGTGGCACCTAAAAACTGCGGGAATCTCTTTTTGTGTCATGGAAATGGAACACAAAACCCAGCCATTATTTGTTAATTTTCTCAGCTTGCATATAAACCCATGCACAGGTAAGATCCATCTCAGCTTCTCTGCGGGCTGGGGAGGGAAGGGGAGGATTTCTGAAGATCTCCTTGTAGTCACATGGAAACAGGGCCAGGTGCTTAGAAGCAGCAGCACTTCTCCAGTCTTTTCCAAAGTCTGGGTTTCAGATCTTTGGGGCCACATTCCCCTGGCTTGGCCTTGCCTGAGAAGTGCTGTGGTGCAGGAGTCCCTGCACACCTGCAGATGGACATCTTAGACATGCACCTGCCACAAGAGGTCACTTTCTGTAGAGTTCTCCGGAAGAGACAGACCAGTCCCATTTAGCAAAGTCACTATGAAATATTCAACTTTGTGTTTAATTTTTTAAGTCTCTTCCCATTTGTTTAATGGAAGCTGAAACATAGCCATCACTGTCAAGCCCAGGAGCGGTGCTGCTTTGCCAGATCTTTTTGGGTTTACAGAAAATGGCAATATTCATACTTGCGTTACAGCAGCAGAAAGTAAAATTGAACATGGCATTTACATTTGCAGCATGAAAATTCAGATCACTGAATGCAACATGAGAGTTATTTAAGGTCCTGATAATCTATACGTGCACACTGCTGGTCTTGTGTCACGCCAGCTGTTTTGAAGGATGTGCACTCTAGAGTTTCTGCAAAGGAAAGGAAAAAAAAAGGTGACAAATAAAATCAATATACTCTGAAAGAAAACCAAACAAAACCAATGTTGAATAAGAAGATATATACAGTACAATTTTCCTCCATTAATCAAGGAAAAAAAAAACAAACCCCAAAAATTCAGGGCTAGTTTTTGATAATTTATTCCTAAATTGCTTTCTGTCTGTTATTTTAAAAATCTCTGCATTAGTAACTTTCTTCTCAGACATCAATTGCTATTCATTACTTGGTCAAGTCAGTGAAAACAAGAAAAACCTCAGGTAATAAATTCTTCTGTTGGAAGATGATAATGAATTAGATTGTCTTTACAAATGCTGTAGCAGAAGATCATGAGATATATAAGAAGGACCTTATAATAAAAATTGCATTACATTAAATGTATCATTTAGGTGGTCATCTTGTTTCAAGCTGAGACCTGCCATGCTTACAGAGAATTGAGCCATTGTGAGCTTTGTTCATCTTCACAAGCACTGTAAATTTTGGGAGAAATTGTTTCTAAACTGGCAGAAATCTGAGAAAAGCATTTTGAAGAAAATGGTCTCTCATTTATTAATATAACAAAGTGAGATGGCTTAAATAAAAGAATAACCCTGGCAGCAGCTGAGCTCTTACAACTGCTGTTTTAAATCAAAGGGGAAGGAAAACCCCTATAGATAAACTCAGTGACAAGCAGGAATCAGTAAAGTCAAGAATGAGAACAGAGTAAAAGAGGGACACACAGCTATTGCAAAGGCAAGCAAGCAGGAACATGCCAGTAAGGCTTCTGCTATTGACACTGTTCTCTATTTTATATGAATATTTAATCCCAATTAGGCTTTTTGATTCTGTGCCAGTAGTCACTGATGTAAAATGCAAGCACAGTATACTTCAGGAGCATACCCTGGTAGATCTGTTGATTAGCTAAGGGGTTTAGGAGGAACATGAGGGATGGTCATCAAAAAAGTCAAACCCCTCAAAATTAGCAAGGTAATGAAATCTGTTCTGGATTTGGGTAATATTCCAGAGCTATGGGAAGTAAAAAATGTAACTGTCATTCAGTGATTCAAAGATGAAAAATACATCTTAATCTTTCAAAAATGTTACATAAAGTAATTGCTTTAGACAGCTTTGAAGAGCCCTCTTGGCACACTACTACAGTTTCTGGCTTTCCAGACTGGTTTCAGCTCAAGAGAAACTCAGCTGCGGATGCGAGGCTTTCTGAGCCTCAGACTCCTCTCCCACTCCAGGGACCAGGCTGTTGAGAGCTGAAGTGAGGCTCTGACACTCCAGATTTTGGGAACTGAAACTGACCTTGGAGCCCTGCCCTTGTTTCAAGGCAGATGCTGCTGCCAGGAATTGTATCAGGGCCATGCATGAGGCTGAGAGCTCGAGGAGGAGACCAGCAAGGAGCATCCAGCAGGGTGCTTCAAGGGTTATGTGTGATCTGAAATCCTGCCCATCTTGGGAGATGGGCACATACATCTGCTTGGAGCCTGCAGCTCAGGAGAGAGGCTTGAGGAGCTTATCTGGCATGAAATAGCCACTGTAAATGTCCACTGAGACCCTGGGACCTTACTGCCCTGGACCAGTGCTCAACATCAGGCTTTCAACTTGCTCCTTTTCTCTAACTTTCCACCTATGAATCTTTGATTTTACTATGGCATTAGGTATCCAGGAGGGCTGCTGAAGCAGACCCCATGGGGAAGTTAGGAGGAAAAACACCCCAGCTCTGAATCCTCACTGAGATTTGGGCAGAGACGTGGAAAGCTTTGAAGTAAATAAGCTAGGTGCCCAGGGTGGTTCGATAATTCCAGAATGAGGGAATTACAGAAGGGATTTGAGTTGTAATTTTGGTTTTATGTGCCTAATCTTTGCTTAAATTCAGGTGCCTTCGAAGACTTTAAATCTGACTCTAAATTGAAATGCACTGCTACAGGCTCTTTCCTCGCTGTCAGCTGAAAAGCAAGGGCTCTGGGAAGTTGTCTGGGGAAAGGTAAATCTTTTCTATCACACTGAGCTACTGTGGATGCCAAATAGAATGAGGCAGCTTTAAAGGATTTTCCCAAGTCAGCTCAGAAAAAGTGATTATATAGGATTTATGAAGCAGCTTCTCATAAATTTAATAATGACTCACCCTTTCCTCCACTTGCTAGATTGCTTAGCACTGACTTGGATGGTCTGATAGAGCAGCATTAGTAAGAAACCACATGATTTATCTTGAGGAGGTATTTCATTCTCTGAAGATAGTTCACATCTCTGATATCAGAATGAAGGAAAATAATGCTTGCATAATAGAAGGTATATATATGGAATGTTCAAGAAATATTTTTAACTGCTGTTCTCAGAGCTGTTTCAAACAAATGTGGATTTCTCTCCTTAACCCTGTGACAAGTCAAGAAGAGAGTCAAAATGCCCTGAGCATAGGTAACTGATCAGAGAGACTCTTTAAGGTAAAAGAATTTAGGTAATGCTTCTTAACTCTCCTGTCTGCTTGCCTCATCATGTTTAGCATGAATGCCCTTCACCCGTGCCATTGGGAAAACTAGCCAGTTTAGGTTAAAATGCTGTTGCAAGCTGCTAAACTAAACTGACCAGTACGGCGCAGGAGCAGATGAGTGCTGGGAGAGCTGGGTGTCTGGCTTCACCTGCGTGGAGGCTGACAGAGCAGGAGAAACAAATGGGCTATGATAACATCTGGTCCATCTGACCACAGCCTAGTCTCAGCTCCAACATTTACTTCCATGGCAACTGGCCAAAAAGAGTGGTTCATCAAGAACTAGAATAGCCAGATAAGCAATAAATCCACATATCAAGGTATTGATGGGAATAATAAAAAAATGGACTCATGATTGCTAGGAGAGAAGAAAAAACTTGTTCTGTTCATGACCAGTACTATGTTGGAAGGTAAATGTCCTGAATCTCATTAGGCTGGTCTTATAACCATCAAAAATCCTTTTCCATAAAGACCGTCTTCTTTCAAACTTAGTTGCAGTGGAGTATGTTGGCACAGTTCAAAATACACATAAAATTTGAGTTCTACTGTGAAGCACATTGTGGAAGAATGACCTAGCATATTTGCATACATGTTGTCTTTTATTAATTCAATATCAGATTCGTGAAATCACTGACTGTCTTCATGAGTAATAAAAACACAGTCTGAATATAAGTGTGTCTTGGTATTGTGTTACAAAATTCAGGGGGTCTCCTGCAAGCACTCTCAGCTGTGAACAAAATGAGTCAGAATGCAGCAAAATTCATTCTTTGTTAGAACGAAAAATACAAGTATGTTATCATGCAAGTATGCTTCATAGGAACAGCTCTCTAAAATTAAGAGTAAATAAGTGAGAAGAGTTTTAAATTTCAAAATCTATCACATCAATATAAACAAATTTATATTATTTTCTGAATAGCTGTTACATGAGTAGACTCATACACAAAGGAGTAGAAAGATTTATTTGTTAGAAAACCTTTGCCACATGTCATGTCAAGAAATAATTTTCTCTGCTTTACATCTTAAAGCTAACTTTTCAGGGGTCATCTTATTATTAAACAAATAATTTCTGATGCAATTGGCTCACCTATAGAATATGTTCCTTACTACTGTTTGGGGCATTATGAACTATGTGTGAGTAGTGCTAATACAAAAGAAAAATCAGTAGATTCAGTCAGTGTTTTGTCTCCCTCCCTGGAAAGCTGTAGGTGAAAGGAAACGTGCTCATAATTACTAATCAAAATGCTAGCCAAGATCTGGTTTCTAAATGAGTTTAGTGGAGGCAGCGCTGCTTATTAAGAGTGTTGGGCTTTTTCCTTGGAAAATAGCTATGGAAAGTCTGCCTTTCTTTTTTTAATTTTACATTATTCTTCTACTTTTTCCTTCTGCATCCTCAGAAAGGATCTCTTTTTCTTTTCCATGTTCACATCTTCCCCCATTTCTCCATAATTCAGCATCTTCTAAAATTTTTCAGCCTACAGTTCAAGGCAGCCCCCAGATTTTCCTGTGCTTCCCCTCCACTCTCCTGCTCTGTGTGCTCTGTCGGCGCTACTCCAGAGCGTTGCAAGACTGGAGATGCAGGGGGAGACTCCTACACACCATGGCTACCATTACAAACTCTTCCATCACTTATGAGAGAAATCTTGGCTAAATTGCAAACGTTAGAACTCCACCTTAGACTTGCCCTTCTAATTTATTTGCCATGTGTTGTGTCAAACTTTATGCTTCAGAAGAAATGAAAAGTTCTATACAAAAACTACACCAAACAAAAAAAACCTATGAAACTACAAAACCCAGAACACACAACTCACTACCTGCTAAAATTGTTGTATATCAACAAAAGGAGAGCAAACCTGTCAGGGAAGAAAACAGGTTCTGGTTTCAGGGTCACAAAACAATTGCTACATGCAATCAAGACTGAAAAATCTTCTTAAGTTTTGAAAAGTCATCCTGTAATTTTATTTCTGAGAAATAACAAAGTCCTGGCCTGCAGTGATCACTAATGGTCTAATACATTTCCAAAGGGAAAGGATATTAGTTGCAGCACTATATCTATCCCAAAACATAATGCATTTCTACCAGCATCTGGCATTTTGGTCTGGAAAACTTAATTTTCACTCTGTGTGAGGACCCCAAAGGGAGCTTTATTCTTTATTTTACTCCCTCTGCTATGCTAAAAAAGCCACATGGTTTAGGCAATTCGGCTGTCATTGCGCATTCATTTTCCATGAGTATCTTCTGATCCATACTAGATTTGTGACCCAGCACAGTGTTATGTGAGCATTTTAACTTTTTATTAAGTTCAGAGCTGCCATATCCCTCTTGTCATAACTACTTCCATTCTCCAGGTGGTTTATTTAGGATGGAAGCCATCCCAGAGTAAAGTGCATAGTGACATTAAATCCCAGTGGATTTTAAATCCTCCTGACCTCTATACCCATTGCTGCTCAACAGCATCAATCAAGAAGATGCCACCTCTCTTCCCAGTTTTTCTATTAACCGCAAGTCCTTTGTATCGGAGTGCCTTACACAAAAACAAAAGGCAGGGTTTACGGTCTGATACTATCTATCCAGACTTGGAAGTAGTTGGGATGAATGGGAGGATTGTAAAGTTCTTTCCTGTAACACTCAACTCTATTAGTATCTCTCATCTGCTTGTTCTCCATCCCTTCTCCTCTGTAAATCCTTCTTGGAACCTTGCTTTTTCCAGCAGAACACCTATTGGGAATGGCTGTTCGAGGAAAAAGAGACAAATTAAACTTAATCAGAAATTAATCTTTGTATTCATCGATTTTGTTAGAAAAGAAGATGAACAGTTGCATTTAAGCTGGTTTTAGCTGTAATCCAATCCGAGCACTTCCATCTGCTCGTTATGCTTATAAGACCACATGAAGAAAACTGCATTAAATTCGTTACCAGAAAAGTATAGAAAAATTGGGGGAACAGTAACAAAGAAGGGTTAGTGCACAGATGTGATTTATTTATGAAGAAAAATTAATAGCTAAACTCAGGAGCCCAGCTGAAGGCAAATAATTGGAAGGGCTCTCAAAGGACCCTCTGGAAACAGGCTCAAACCTTAGACTGTGAAAGTGCTTACTCATTTTTATTTAGTTCTTTTTCAAGAAAAGCTCCAGATGAAAATTAAACAGGGGGAAAGTGGCTGCAGATGTTTTCCAGATCTGAGTATCATGAAAGAGCTAATGTGAGCAGTGGCCTTTGGTGGCAAACAGCTGGGAAGTAGAACTGTATGCAGGTAAATGACTTCTCTTGGGAAGTTTTAGTGGCTACCTCTGAACCAGAAAAGAAAACAGGAGCTGTTCTTTGGTCCTGATTGTGAACTGTGAGAAGGGGAAGAAAAGCTCTCAGGGCCTGGGCATCATCTGAGATGGTGTTTGTTGACACAGGGCAAAATGTGCCAGGGTGCCTCAGCTGCAGACAGTGTGGATGGTGGGACACCTCCACTTCAGGCCCAGTTCTGGCCCGGGTTAGTTTGCAAATACAAATGGAAATTGGGCCCAGAATCACACCCTGACTGTCACACAGTATGATACTGTTGGCAGTAGGGTGACCTTCTGCTTAGGAAAATTAAAAAATCCATTCCATTAAGCACAGAATATACTAGTCTTCAGTCAAATCCTGAGGGAAATGTACACCCCACCCTCTTATCCTCCCCCCTCCATTTATTCCTCCCTGTTATCAGACAAATATTCTCAAAAAGCAAAGATGAGCAACTACACAACAGTACTTAAAACACATTTACTAATATCCTTTTGTTCGACAGTCTCAAAAGACAGAGAATTTTCCTTTTCTGAGACTTCTTTTTATTTAATTTTGAGTTTATTAACCAGATCTTTGCTGTGTGGTTCACCAGGAATGCAGAGATTACACCATTACAGAACGACATAGCTCTGTAAGTTATAAACATAAATAACAATAATAAGTCTTGGATTCTTTTGCAAAAATGCAGACTTACACAGTTCATTTGTCCTCCAAACCAATAACTATGAAAAGATGCTGGGGGAAGGGCTGAGGGAGAGCAGCCAGGGACAAGAGAACCAAAATATTATCACATGGTCATTAAAGTTACCCATACTTTCATTTACAAATAGCACTTTCATTTACAAATAGCACAAATTCACACAAATAGCAGAATTTCAGGAATTTCTTAAGTAGGCTGTCTTTCATTTTCTGGGGGTTTGGGCTTTTTTTTGGTTTTGGTTTTGGTTTGGTTGTTGTTGTTTCTGTTTTCCGTAGCCTTTTCTTAATGGAACACATTGGGCTAAACACAGGAGGTTTTTTTCTATAAGCCACCAAGATATAGACTGTTTTAGAAGAAGTACTTCCAAGTATTACCCACTACGAAACACTGTTAAGGGAGGTTTTATGTATTCCTGGCAAATCAGATAACAGGACTGGATTTCTCTCCTGAGATATACAAACCCGCATGCATGACATGAAGCCTGGTGAATGAATATAATATATTCAAGCAGAAATCTTTGTACACATACATCTAATTATAAAAATAGTAATTTGGGGGTTTTTTTTTGGTCTGTAACAGCAGCCATTTTATCCAGATTTTTTTCTCCCTTGGATTTGCTTTTTCCTCCCTCAGACACAGAAAATAATAACTTGTAAACCATTTTTTAAAAACGCTCTGCAACAGTGTGGTTAAGTTAAAGTGACTCTGATCCTACATCTAGATGAGGTCACCATTCTGTAAGGAGAAATACATGCCAGATGCTGCAAACTTTTCGTGGGTTTGGGAAGAAAGGAGAATGAAAAGGTTGTCTTGGTTTTCTTCTGAAGCTTTTAATAAGGAGCAGTCCTGTGTCAGAACTTTGAATTAAATGCAAAGAATCTGCCTTGATTCCTAAAGCCCTGACAATGCCAAGCATCTTTTCTAAGCAGAGTTCAACATTATTGCTAATGGCTTACACTGGCAGAGTTCCAAGTTAAATCACTATATCTGTCCTAACCAGGGGGCTCTATCTTACACCTCTCAAGTTTTCAGAAAGCCCCTCTTCTAGACTAAGTATGCAGCAATATGATGCTCTTATAACAATTCTCACTTTTTAAAAAATGCTAATGTTTACATGTCTCAAGTTCTACCAGTTTGATACATAATGAAGACTGTGAGACATAAATATCTCATTCATGGCATGTCTGACATTTTCTGAAATTTACTGTCTGGGGAGAAAGCAATGTCAGTGGAATTACCACTTCTTGCCTCATCTGTAGAAATGTCACACAGCTGTGAAGAGATTTCACACGAGAAACTCTGGTAAGTAAAAGTGATAATTAATCTGCAGTCATTTTACAGCCCCTTTTCACTAGCCATCACCCTCTGAAAGCTTCCATATGTTGACACCTGTTTATGGGATCCCTAGATCTCAAAAATCCCCACGCTCCAATATTAAGTCATGCTGGTGGTAGCTGACAACTTCTGGACCTTATATTCCAGGAGGCTCATGGCTAGCAGTAAGGAGAGCTCACTGCTGTTTGGGTCCAGCATTTCAATATAACATCTCAAAAGGCAGTTAGGCTGAGTTGCTGTTGTCCATAATTTCACTTCCTGAAAAAGTATTTCTGTGGACATGATTGCTCTATGACACCCTGAAAGATCACAGGGTAAAAATTAAACTTTTCCATCTCAAGAGGAATGAAAGTTTAACCCTTTCTCTGCTACTCCTGCCTCCTGCTGTGCTAGATACATCACCTAATTTCACTTCTGAGGACTTCCAGCTGATGCTCCTGGATGGCAAACTCAGACTTACTGTTGGATTCGGCAGATAAGAATGTCTTGAATCCCAGCACAGATCAGGAAGCAGTGAATACCCAAGCAAATCTGAGACTAGGGAGTCCTCCCCTACTCCCAGTCCTAGTCATATTTGAAGATGAACTGCTACTCATCCTGTGAAAGACGGTGTCTGCTGTGGGGAAACACTAAAAAATGTAGCAAGTCTTACTTAAATCCGGAGGCTGGCATAAATATAACCCTTCAGTGTATAAATGGTACCTGTCAGAATGTTCTGAAAACTGTTTTCAGAGTAAGATTTCACATACCTATTTAAAAGAGGGAGATTTATATGGGCATACTTCTTATTAAATGAAAACTTGCTACTGTGGGACAACACACAAAGCAGTAAGAGACAGCAAATTATCTCTCCTTGTTCATCATGACTTTGCTTTTTAGGGATTTGCATTTTTTTTCACTGAATGCACCATTATTGGGTTCAAATTTATAAACAGATTTTTTCTCCACAGACAGAAGAGTAACACTAACTTCTTTAGTGTCATGACAGATTCTACTTTAAGAATCATGAATTATCACGACAGTGGTATCATGGTGCATTGGAAGGTAAAATCATAAGGCTGTCAAAGCATGTTTCTGTTTACTGCACATTCTTGGATTTTAGGGTGGAATTTGAAGTGAGACATGATGGAGAATAAGATAGTCTCCAAAGGCTAGCTACGATTTCCAAGTATTTTTCAAAGTATGATTTAAAACTTTTCTGACAGGAAAGGAAATGAAATCTTGAAATCAGAGAACAAAGTGTAGCAAACACTCTGGAAAGGAGATACGATCAAATAAAATGCAATTGAAAAAAAAGAGAAAATTTGGAAATGGAGTGACTACGACGAAATGCACTGAGATGAAATGAGGTGCAGTGAAAAGGACCGAAAGTTGCCAAAATTATTCCTACTGAAATCCCAAAATCAGGGCAGAAAGGTAAACAAAGAGACAGGAGAAGAAACTGAAGAAATGAGATGCTAAAAAAAGAGAGAGAAGATTCTGAAACAAAGTGAAAACAATAAAAGCGAGTCGGATGACATGAAGTGCAGTGAAATGGACCAAAGCTTGCCGAATTGATCCTCATGGAAATCACAAGATTTCATTTCCTTTCCTGGAAGGAACAAAACATTTAGTCTCAAATAGTCAAAAAAAATCATCTAATCCTCACCTATCTTTAGTGGCAAATAGTCACATTTTTGAAAATCAAGCCTTACCTAATAAAGCTGGGCACACATAAAGCCATTCATAATCAGGATGCATCCTACTGGACGATAAGGAGAAATGGAAATGTAAGGCATCATACAGAAATTCAGCTTGTATAGTATGGATTGTAGAAAGACAAGGAAATTCCAGTCAGCCTTGCTGAATACAGTATTAAATTTACCTTTTCAGAATAGGCTGGGGCAGTCAGACATCCAGTTTTACTTAGACAAATACATTGTTAAATGTGAAATGAGTGGCCTCCAGTGTACTGTGTGACAGTACAAAGCAAAAAAAAAAAAAGAGGGCAAATTAAAACAATCAAAACACAGGAGTCAGCAAAATGATTTTTTAAAAAATAAATCTTACAAAATTTAATTCATTTATAAAACATATGCTAGCTAGTGGCGCGAACATGCAAAAATGCAACTGCGACATTTTGCTGAAAAAACAAGAGCTACATAACAACATAGCAAATATTAACCCGCTAACTACTAACCAGTGAAAATCAGTTTGAAACAGGTTGTAAAAATACTTGCTTTCATGACTGAACAGCAGGATTTCTGGGGGACTTCAGTGAAAGATCAATACTGAATATGAGAAATGAATTGGTATTTCACGTCCATTGATGAATTGGTATTTCATCAATGAACTGTGATAAAGTTTCAGAAAAGGCAAGGATCCGGTGTTGAGCAAAAGTGAAGACTAAGCAGCAACTGCCAGGGTTACAGTGCAGGGAAGGAAGGGTGATTTGCAATGAGGGCCTTCCGGGGAACAGTCTGCCAGTTATACATAACATTAAACGACTCGGGGGGCGGCCGGGTGAAACATAACCGGATATACTGGAAATGCATTGTTATGATTTGATGGTTTTGTGATGGGGGTCATGTAAAGACAGA